>JACCGJ010003846.1:0-21363 GCA_013407085.1 Atriophallophorus winterbourni | reverse complement strand
ATAGTATAACCAATCCCAGTTTGGCGGGCACTAACAACTGTACATCGGATCCCCCCAATACTATTGTTCTTCTCTTCGTCAAAACGAGTTCAAAACATTGCTACACTCGTCCTGACTGTCTATATGTTCTTCTTTCTGTTTGTTTCGTATTCATTCACGCTTTTTATTTATAGGACGTAGCTGAGATGGACAGTCTGACAAGCGCGTTGTCCTCTGGTATTCGACTCGCCCAAGTGGCACTGCGTTATATTCACCCGTGTGATATTCTTCGCACCGCCTTGCCGCTACAAAACGACGCTGTCGTTGAATCCGATCTACCCTCACCACAACCGATGGATGACACACCGCTTCACCCAATCCTACGCGAACCATCTTCGGCTAGTCTGACGGATGTCGCCTCCAGCTGTTGATTTTCGTTCACATTTGTGATGTTTAATCCATTTTGTACGTTTCCGTGTTCCTATTATCTCTCTCTGTGTCCATATTCGTGTGTATAATCAATGTTTCTCCTTATGCTGATTCAATGAGAATTGTTCATATCGTCAAATTGGGAATAATTTATGCATTTGTTCGTTTATTTGGTTTGGGTTTTGTCTTACTGTGTGTTGGGTTCGGAATAATTTCTCCCTGTACCGAATTTGGGTTTTCCATACTTATCCTCGCTTTATCGACTGTCCGAGAATCTCCTGTTAGTTTTTTCCTACGTGAATATTGCTCGCAAAACACGGTTCTTTTGCTGTCACGTGTCCTAATCGCTCTTTTATTTCTTGTTGGACGGACCGTGTCATGACACAGGTTGTTTTCTTCAAGGCCGTGAGGTTTCTTACAATCTTGCGCATACCACACCTATTGCGTTCGTTGTTTGTACCATTGGTATATCTTATTCTACTGGTATGATAAGGTTTACTAACACTTAATCCCTAGACACTTAACCACCAGACATTTAACCGCCAAGTCACTTCATCCCCAGTCACTTAATCTTCACTCAGTCCGTTTGATAACTTATGAAAAATGCGCATATCTCAGCATCCTTCTTCTTCTTTTTGATATGAACCCCAGCACTGACTTGAAGAACTGAAACCGTATGCTGTCAGCAATCCTTTCGCAAATTGTTAAGAAATGTCCAAATGATGGGACGTTGGCAAGAAAAGAGTGACTGTAATGCATCATTCAACGGCACAATCATGAGGTGTAAATCATCGTCTGCCTCATAATCTGCTTTCATCACTAGTTCACTTGTTTTTCGTTGCATAGTGTGACATCTCGAGCAATTCAGCGATACTCAACTACGGAACGATTGACGTTCTTAAAATCAATTGCATATCTCTCCTGCTAAATAAATTCATTTAAACGTATTCTGCATTCTTCAGAAGTTATCAAACCCGGGATGAAGTGACTTGGGGGTTAAATGTCTGGCAATTAAGTGACGGTACACCGCATGATAATTCTCGCAAACAAGGAATACATTCCATACGGTGTTGTCTTGCCATTAACTTATTCAAACACAGGCGTGCGATCAAATAGAAACCACCTCTATGTATAGTGTGTGTATTAATTCACAGAATGCCAACAATGGTACATCACAATTGATTGTTTCTCGTGTTAGATGATGGCTTGCGTCGGATTCGCGTCAATTACTCGTGCTTGTGACTCGCTCTGGGTCGATAGATTCGCTTGCCGTGGTACATTGTATCTGAAATGTAATCGGGGTTTCAGCTTATCGGAACTTTGTCAAATGATTTCGATGCTGGTTCAATACTTTTACGTAAATATATAGCTGATATGCGGTACTTTTCTGAGTAAATAATGATTGTTTTAGGTTATTTCACATTCTATAGTATGCCCAGATCGCACCGTTCTCAGAATCAACCAAAATAAAACATCACACCGATAAACTTTAGGAAATTCGAAATTTATCAATTAAACCTTACCTTGACAATCTAAAATTGTGGACGAATCCATGAAGAAGTGTTCGTTGTAATCAGTTCGAGTTCGCAATTGTAAAAGAGTTGAGTTACGTTGCCTATGAAAGCACACACTTCCTGAGCTACTGGCAATTTCTTGGAACTCGTGCAGTTTGTTGCGCGCAACAGACACGTCCGTAACAATCATGTAGATACGGAACATTCAGTGCATGACACTATGGTGTACGTTTGCGTTATTTACCCCGGCGATTTATTCTGTGGAACGGTCCAGCTAACATTAAACTGTTAGATAGAATCGAATGTTCAGCCCACAGATAACATTTCTATGATTTCAAAAATGTTAGTTTTCTCTCCCGTCAGACCCAGTGAGTGTTTTCCGGGTGTTTGTTCTTATAATGAAGATCTAATACTCTCGGGATCCATATGTTCAAGGAATGGGAGACTTAAAATGATAAACCACTGGTGGATAAGATTAACCCATTTCAAGCCTGCTAAACGCCATTATCAATCGAAGAGTATGTGTACGCCGTAAAGCGCAAAGTTAAAGAAAAACACCGTATTTCCGTTAGGCAAACTCGAATATTCTATAAAATGAAATTTTCTAAAAAGAGATACTTTTGTGTTCGTTTTCGATGGTCTAAGCATTGCCTAGATGTTGTAATATAACTTATTGTGTACGTGCAATTATCAGAAGCGTATGGATCATTCTTTTTTCTGTTTGGGTGAATACTCGGATTCTCATATCATGGTTGAGACGAATTTTTGTGTTGCTTCAGTTTATCGAACTGATCTGCGAGGCCACTGTCAACTAAGATTCGTTTAGCCGTCCATGATCGGTTATAAATGAAGTAAATACATAAAAAGATGCTATGTAAACAAATTCTTTGTGCTTGTAAGAATTCCACCACATATTCCTAAAGCGCGTGTGGATACGCATATTTTGTAGAAGCCCATGATGTTTTCCCATTTGGGTGTGTATTAAGTGTAGGGTTATTGAACTGATTGATCGTGCCATGGTTGCTTGAAATTCTAGTTTGGTCAACTATTTCTGCTCACGCATTTGTGATCATTATGCCACTGCTTAAAGGTTGTGAACAGGAAAAATCTGGATGTGATGTACGTGTCTGTTAATCGAGTAGCATACCGAAGGAATTTCTGCCACATTAGATATTTTTCGTGAATAATTTGTTTTATAAATTGAAAGCTGACTACTTAATTAAATACAGTAGTTGAACAGTAAAATATAATTGAATCAATTGCCACCCACCTGAGAAGAAGCAGATTCATCCGAGCGAGCTAGTACCTCGGCTGAACGAATTATTTGACCCCCAAAATCATTTTGCTCTTCTTTTCTGTTAATCTTTTCGTCATGCACAGTAAAACTTGGGCATGGAAGCCTCGTCACATTAAATTCCACCCTTGGACCAAAATCGTGGTTAATCTGCGCCATTGGGTGAGCTGGATTCAACACTGTGCTTTGTAGCACACTGTTTGATACAAGATTTTGTTGTATACCGTTCATTGGGAATTGCAGTGGCACTGTCAATGGAATGGTGTAAATTAAGCTTGTATTAATGACTGGACGTCAAATCTTTTGGCTTTCGAAGAGTGGTAAAATCAGGTAACATTTGATGACAACTTGTTAATGACTAACAAAACTCTCAACGAATGCCACTAACATAAGTCAGTGAATTTTAATTAGGTTTTCATTAAGGAATGATATGTTATAATTGAAAATATAAACATCATATCCCAAGCCGTGTAAACCTCATCTTATTTCTATGACTCTTAATCTATTTCAATTTAAATGACATTTTGATTAACAAATTATTTTGCCAACTTCTTCCTCAATTGTTCATTGTCTTTACCCATTTTCAATATTTCGGATGCTTGGAAGATCATGATCCGTTTCGCGCTAAGTCTTGTAGCAATTTTAAATCATTTGGGAGGAACAGTATCCCCAAATAAACCATGTCATTCAGAATTTCCACGATCCTTTTGTCGTCCGAATTCGGTAGAACTCGTCTAGAAGAATGGTGCGGTGAAGAAATATCTGGCCTGTCCGAACCGATTGTTTCCGATGATTTTGCACTCGTCGGTAAATGGTGCTCTTCAAATCGAAACTTTGCCTTCCAATTTTTCTTTCACCTTCATTAGGGTGACGAAAACAAGGTTAATATAACTTTTGCATCGTGTTGCTCATATAATTAGCTTCCCAACCCTAATAAAACCATTTTTATACTAAAATATTCTCATTTTGTGACGTAATTTTATCCATCTGATGTGAGTGCACATTTTTGAGTTCTGATTTAATATCTACATTGAGTCAAGTTTGCTACATGCGCATACGATACCGTTGCATTAGTATGAGCAAACTTCGTATATCACACTTTCATATTATGTAGGTATTCGTTGTATTGTCCATAAAACGGCGCGTTATCTGCACTAGTGTTGTTCTCAGATGGAATGCGTTAAATGTTATCTATTTTCTGCTACAATATTTTATCACAAGCGGTCTCGCAACCATTAATGAAAGAGTTCAAGCACATGCGGATCCTGATCCTACTGTCCCTACCTGATGAGTGCAAACAGCACTAAACCGGTCGTGGGGTGTTTTGTGTGAAGGAGATGCATGCAAATGTGTTTTATATTTGAAAGAGTTCATAGTTATTCTATCGCACTATATTACCTGAAAAGGAGATCGGGTCGGTTGGACGACCACAACCGAAGTGGCTGACTCCTTCTCGAGCTACTGAAATAGGACATTCTTGAAAAACATTCACGAAATCTTAATCGCGATAGGTCAAAAGGCGAACGTTAGCTCAGACCGTAAGGCGTGAGACTACAATGGTGATAAGCCTCGGTTCAAATCCGACCCGAGACAGGATATGCACTGCTAATAAGTCCAAATAACAGAGAAACTCGAGTCCAATGCCTCCAATGTGGACCGTGTGGATCAACGTTGTGCATATTTCGAATGACATGTTACCGATTAGTAGTCACTCCCAACACGTATTTGCGTTTTCAACAACCATATTACTAAGGTGTTGTTCACATCCCCCGAAATTACACTCCACTACCGGTTTCTGACTGTTTGCAGGCATCAGGTGGAGACAGTAAGATTAGGTTCAGTGAGCCTTGAAACAGTGGATAAATGGTAAACAAGTGTATACTTGAATGCCAGTGTTACATAGGGTTCACACAACGAACCACGGTGCTCAAACACAAAATCACATGGTGATTCCTCGTCAAACCCTCAGGGCGGTCATGAGTGCTTGACCAGGAATCACCATGTGATTCCGTGTCTGAACATCGTGGTTTGTTGTACGAACCATATGTAAAAGTGGCATGCAAGTATAACTTTGTTTAACCATAGTACTAAGTTGTGAACTATCTTAAACCAGGCAGATTTGTTTGTGTATTTTGAATACACAGAATACAGAATATACAGAATCCGCATGAAAATCAAGTAAACTGCTTGGGATATCACACGTCAATTGTCAAATGCACGTTTTCAAGGGAGATCGCGTGGTAGCTTTCTTTGATAAAATCCGATTATGAATGAAATAGGTCATTCTGATTTGTTGCAATGTTCTTTTTTTGAATAAGTGCTAATGAAAGATTCTATGGATAATCCTTAGAGGTACATACGACACGCAAAATCTCCTTTCGCCCTTTTCCCTGCAGATATATTTCCTAAATAAGTTCCCGCAGTCGTGAGCTAAAATGCGAAAGCGAGTTAAGAGTCACTTCGATTACGGTGATGAAGATTATACTTATTGTAGACTAATATGATGGCATTGGAGAAGATAATAATCTTAATATTAATTATACTGATGCCAGCTTTATTAGAATCATTTATAAACGTTCCCTGGATATTTTTGATATGCTTGCGAATTAGACACTGCACATGGCAAGCTTAATACTATAGAATCAAACAAATTGTGATTATATTAAAATCTTCGCAGTTTGTGCGTTAACATACTACTACCCACATTAGATTTAGTGAAGCAGAACTGATTACGTCAAAGATCTAGGCGGAATCAAAGTGGTGCCCTATGGAATCAGCAAATGGTGTTCGTCAGATCGATTCGGGGATAAGAGGAAGATTACTGCTGGAATGAAGGTTACATAAAGGACTGTGTCAATGCCTGTTGCGCTTTATTAAGCCAAACATGGGAGCAGAAAACTTTATCTACACACATAGTAAACAAGACGGTTTGGAAGTTGTTCGACTCGAAAAACCAGGAGCAAGCACAATGGACTTCACACGGAAATGTCCTGCAACTGGAGCTAACGCGCTGCATTTTTTGACATAATAACCAGTAAGAAAGATACTGATGCTATACTCGATACACTGAGAGCGCGTGGAATGTTCAAGTTAAAAGGTGAGGAACCTAGAAGATTTCCCAAGACAGGTATGATTGGTTAACTCGATTCGCTAACATTATTTCAATCAAATTCCCCACCGACTCTGCTGTTTGGCACTATTGTTAGAGTCTGTGAAGTAAACTGTTTGATACCCGAAATAGCAGAAATTAAATACGTGTCGTTTAAATGCTGGGCTTGCTTAAATGTTAGCAAATCGTATTTGCCATGCAACGCAATACTCACAATGATTTGGTGCCTGTCTATGCTTATTTTTGAACTTAGTTAAGGTTGTATGTCCTTTATTGAACATAATTTTGTTGGACCAAGTCACAAACACTTCGATGATATTAGCCACATTGTATCACCTTAAGATGTGTTTTATCTGATAACAATGTTTTGCCAGGCTTTGGTTTATTTCGGTTTTCAACATCAATCTAAATTTTTTTTCCTGTTTTTCCACATGATACAAGTATGTTTAAATTTTTATTATTAGTCAAATTGTGCTCAAAACGCATTCGTGCGCCAAACCTCGTTGGGCGTTAACACGTTATTGATCAAGTCGATCGATAATCAACCAGAAGTGTCACTTTTGGGAACAAAGTTCCCAATCGATTGCGAAATTGGTTGTTGTATAACTCATATGGGCAAATTATATCTAATATTATTATGAGAATAATGGGGGGTAGCGTGACGTGAATATATAGCCATTTTTTGAAGTACTTTCTGTGTTTTACTGAAAACGGAAACTAGCTCATTCAAGGCGCTTAACGAGATCTTCCATTTTTACCGTATTTAGTTAAGGTTTTAAGATATTATAAATTCCATATTATTGTTTAAATATTTTGATATTATATTGAATAAAATTTAATATTCCCCGTCATTATTCCTGTTTTTATACCTCCAACTGAAAACACAAAGTAGCCAAGGGGCTGGGCTCATTGAATTCTTTTAAGAAAGATTACTTAAAACTACTATATTTGTTCGGAAATAAAGCGGTATTAATGCACCGTAAAACTGACACAGATATCATCTCTAAGTGCACATCTTGTGGTAAAGAAATAAGAAATTGTGTGATCAGTAAAACGAACTTTGTTCCAAGGATCTCGACAAGAAAAATCGGGTACACATACAGTTTCAATGTTAATTTTGCGGCTCTTTATACTCGTTACATGAAACTTATTTTAGCCCGCCCTTGAATATTTAAATAATTGTTAAAATAAACACGCTCTAGATTGAATATTTCCACTAATCCTGTCCTCTGAGGTGTCATGAGGTTATCGGTGGCACCCTGAAATCTTCAGACAACAAATGGTCTAGATTAGCGCAATGCGTACAAAAGCGCTGTTGGGCATTTCTCGTCTCTGAAGCGTCCTGATGGCTTTATTAACTACAGGCAGTCCTATGTGTTGTTCGCTGATGTAATCCTTACATTCGGAGCGTATATGAATAATCACCCACAAACTATCGACGTTTCCTTGCAATATCTATGGAATCATTCTATGGTTTAGGTATTGGTACCAAACGATATTGGTGAAAATTACCAAAGACTTGCAACAGAGAAGTCATGGTAAGCAAATGGTTGAACTTCAAAGCCGCCGTTGTATGCGGCTGGCACGACCAACCTGTTCAATGGCATATACACACAATGCACATGTGGACATGCACAGTATGGATATTTTGTTCCAGCTCATGCGTTTAACTTAACTCACTTATGTGCCTCGGTGTGACTGAAAGGCTTGTCGTGGCAGCTTCATACTTTGTTCTTTGTTTCAAGTCAAGCAGGTGCTGCACATACCATCCCTAACCTGTGAGTACAAACGGAGGGAAACCGGTTGATGTTTTTGGGTGATGGAATTGCATGCACCTGTATATTTTTGCCAATGGTTAGGTTTGTTCCTAGAAGCAACATTAATGATAATGAGGATTAATTTCCCCCAACATTGATGGTCAACTTTGAATAGACCTGACTATAAAAATTGAACGTTGCTCTCCGTATCACACTTTCAAATCCATCGATGCGATCCTGACAAATGTCAAATGCTGTTTCACTAGAATGAGAGGTCGTCATTTTTATTATATATGTGTTCGAATATGTCTCACTCGGAAGCCGAGTTTAACTTACCATGAGTGGGTACCATTGGTGTTGTAATTGGCAGTATTGATTGAATTCCCGTCAAAGGCCCTGTGTTATTCGGTATGACCAGGTTTGGTCTTGGAAACATCATTGGAAACACGGCACAAGGGTCTGGTGCAATCATCCCTGGAGAGGATGACGATAGTAATGGCATTGTTTTCAACGGGTTAGATGTCACCGCTGGAAGCAACTTCATCACATCCATGTGCATTCCAGATTGACAAAATGTCAAAATCGTGTTCAACAACTGCCTCAGCTCCTCCGGGGTGCAGTGAGAAACTTCCACGCAGCAGGCGCTATTCAAAATAGGATTTCGTTTTGTGAAGATGGTCCCGTTTTTGTGCTCTACTACAAGTTGCGCGGTGATTTCTGACACGAATTGTATCATCGCTTCACCGGTAGGTCGCCCCTGCAAGAAAAATTAAAAATGAAAATATGGAATGGTGTGGTAACACAGAGATTTTATTCTGGATCAGTGTTGGAGTGATGGTCTCCGGTGTTGAAAGTAACTGTGAATGAAATGTATATTACTAAGATAGGAACGACATTGACCTTCAAATAGATATCGGCAGTGGTACGAATCTTAATGTTTAACACCGTATCCTACGAGTTTCTTGGTTCGATCTCAGCCTCGGTTGTACCTCCTGGGAAGCTTATTTAACTTTGACTCTTCGTCGTGCACAGCAGGAAAATACAATATTCAAACAAGTAAGCAAGACTATTTACCACACTCTCCGGTGGTTGAAATCCCATCACCTAGGCCGCTTCGTGGTAAGGAAATCAGAGTTAATCAAATACTTATAGGCCTCAGCCGCCTGTTTGTGAATAAATGTCCCTGGGTGTTAAGTATAACCTGCTGAGCGCAGGTTTCAAAACTAAAAATTAAACCAAATTTTTTAAACAAAACTTGCACAGTGCATGTATTAAATGCCTTGAATGCGAATTACCACTATATCAAACAATATTATTCGTGTCGTATTCTTGTAGTCGTACCTTTTCTGTTCTAATTTGTTTCATCTCATCCATATATACCATCTTACAGAATATTATCCCAAATTCCTCGCCTGACAGTTGATTATTGAGGATCAGCTCCACAGAATTTTTTATTGCTTCTCAGAATGGTGTGGCATATAGTACCAGTGCCTAACTCTGACATTTTAGCAAGAAGCTGTATATGTGCAACTATTTTAAACCCAGTGGAAAGGAAGCTAAGTTTTCGCAGAAATGTGAATACCCATTTTACAGCTGCGTATGGCGGAAATCAGATTTGGAAAATTTTCCCGAAATATCGAACTGTTTTGGGATTCATCTGGTCCATCTGATGGAAAGTCAAGCACCATATCAACTGTGCTCTCTCCCGGCTCATAAATGGACTTTAATGATCGTTGAACTATGCTGCGTCAGTTATGAGGGCGACATATTTACCGATTCGTTTGGGATATCGGGGCTAATTTCGATTGATTATTTGAACCGATTTATTCGCCAAATCTAATGATTGTTTCAAATAAATCCCGTGAACTTATGTGCACGCAGTTTAGGATTTACATAAAATTCCGGAAGTGAACAATTATGATTCAGACATAAATTTCTTCGAAAACATTAAACATTAAGAGCATTTTATTGCTTCGCCCACATCCCAGTCACACACTTCACAACAGGTTTTTGGGAGTTTACTTTGCTCCAGGTGCAGAGAGTAAGATTAGGTTCAATGAGCCTTGAAACATTTTGTTGGAAAACAGAACAGTTTAACAGAACATGTTGTTAAGCCTCAAAGCCACTGCCGACACAAAACCGTACACCCGTAAAATGAACAGACCCATACATCGAAATACAAAGCATTTTACAAGCTTTACTATCACAATCATACGGTTTGGGTTTTAATAAAATTACCGGTGTAAAAAAACATTTAATGATCCGTTGTAAGATGTGTGGAATCTGATGGTCCGGTCTCCTGGTAATAAACGAACAACATAAAACCTGTCGTATCTAGTAAGCTGGAAAAGAGTTGTATATTTGGTCACCTTGTTCAACTTCTATCGATTTTAATGTCGTAGTGTGTTAAGGGATGGGATGTGAGCAACACATTACTTTGGTCTCCATAGGCGCCCGCCTCGGTGCTGACCAAGAATCAATTTGCGTGATTCTTGTGTCTGAAATCGTTGGGTTCGTTTGTACCGAACCCATATAACAGTTGGCGACAAGTATAACCTTGTTTACCTTTAATCCACTCTTTCAAGCTCACTGAACCCCTGATCTTACTGTCTCCACCTGACGACGGCAAACAGCCAGAAACCGGTAGTGGTGTGTAAGGGATGGGGATGTGAGCAACACATTACTTTGGTCATCCACAAGCGCCTTGAGTGCTTTGACCAAGAATCACTTTGTGATTCTGTGTCTGCACATCGTGGTTCGTTGTACGAAGCCTATATATCAGTTGGCATACAAGTATAATCTTGTTTACCTTTAATCCACTGTTTCAAGGCTCACTGAACCTGATCTTACTGTCTCCACCTGACGACGGCAAACAGCCAGAAACCGGTAGTGGTGTGTAAGGGATGGGATGGACAAACACAGACGTTGGCTTTTTTCATCCCTATCGCCTCGCAGGCTTTGACCAAGAATCACGGTGGTTGTGATTCTGTGTCTGCACATCGTCGTTCGTTGTACGAACCCTATATATCAGTTGGCATACAAAGTTAACCTTGTTTACATTACTGATCCGTTGGTAAGACGGGTGAATCTGATGGTCCGGTCTCCTGCTAGTAAGCGAACAACATAAAACCTGTCGTATCAGTAAGCTGGAAAAGAGTATATGTATACTTGGACACCTTGTTCAACTTTATCGACTTTAATATCGTACACTACTCGCCGATCGAAATCCATGACCTCGCTTGTCGATAGATTTTCGTGCATTAGAAACCGTGGAATCGCGGCAACCAGTCTGAATTCACAAACCACCGTAGCCGTGTTTGTTTTTCTAAGTGTCTCGAGCTCAGTTTAATTTACTGGAATTTGTAATCAACAAGAGTATTTTGATTTCGCTTTGAGGAGAACGATGCTGATTGTAAATCACTCACAAAGCCGGGTGCGTGAAACCGGCATGAAACTCATGGAGGAGCGTGGATCTCGTGGGTCTATACTTTTTTAGACATTGACAAACAGCCAGAAACCGGGTAAGGGTGTGGGTGGGAGCAACGCGTTATTTGGTTTTTTGACTTTTTGTTAGCATTACTGGGGATGACCGAATATCACATCTATTAGACTTGTACTAATGCAATCTTATACGTATTTTTCTTGCATTATTCTCTAGGTAGAAATTTTACAATCTTCTTCAATGGTCTGACGTAAATATTGAGTTTAGGTTGGTACTACCTTAGCGTTTAAATGAAAATGCACAAAATGAGCAGTGTGTTTAGCACTGAGGTAGAATGATGTGTGGTTCTCGGCTCCCGATGTTCTGCAATCGCTATGAAACTAGTTTTGTGAAAACAGCCCGAGTATCTCATTTATATGCTACTTACGCATTTTTAACTTTAACTCACCATGTTATCAAAGACTTGATGCACCCCATGTAACGCTACATTCTGCCAATGGTCGTCCAGAAAAATCAATATATCCATGATATCCACATCGATTGGCATGCCACGGATTCGTACGTGGCATCGAGCCATTTGTTCCAAGGACATTGGAGCCGGTGTTAATTTCGAAGTCCATTGAGTGTTGGTCAATGTGGGATCCATGAGCATATTCACCTGATTGGGTATTACTTGGACAGGGTAAATATATGGGATCTTTGGTGAAGATAAATTATCTCCCGTAAGAACGTTGTTAGCCAATAAAGAAAATGAATGTTGCGCACCTCCAATAAAACCCCCGAGCAATTCTGGAGAGTATATTGTCGTGTCGAACGGATGAGTTATCGGAGCGGATACAACGGGCGGCAATGATGGATATGCTGGAGTTTGTACAACTGCTGAGATGTTGTTGGAAATGCCATCCAGATGATAAAATGGAAACGGACCAGTCTTTGCTGTAAGATCGGCTGTGTTATTGAGAAGACCTAGATTGAGAAGGGTTGCAACCGCTAGTAGTGAATCCGTATCTGATGGTAAGCCATTCCACGCAGATGTTGAGACGATCGAGGCCGATGCACCATTCATGACCTTGAAAGTTAAATACTCAAGCTTATTATCACCAGTTATAAATGAACTAACGATTGTTTCCACATTCTCAGTGCACAAAAAGTTACACACATAATGTTGATAATTTCAGCTAATGTGTTGCAAATTAAATATAGGTCATATCGAACGCAAACAACACGCAAAAGCTCGAATAATTGTTTTGCTATTTGAAAGCTTTTTATGATGGTATGTTTTCAAACAGTGTTGTCAGACTGATTTCAAGCGAAATAAACATGGAGTTGCCTAAACCAGCGATGAATGCATGGTTGAAATCACGATAAATATGTTGGCTGAAGTGAAGTTTTTCACTTCTCTTGATTAATTAAACATTGTCGTGCTCTCTAATTTCTTTAAAAGTAAGCTGTGTGATATAACTCCCAAAACCGGGTCGTTGTGTATTTGATCAATTGCGCACGAACACAGCCTCTCGTGGACCATGGAACAAAAGGACTTGGGTGTGTTAATAAGCAACACCCTATGGATGTCGAGCCACTGCAACTACGTCTATCGCAAAACATAACAGAAATTGTCACTCCTGAAGAGAATTTTCGGTAGGTTCTCAAAACAGACAATTCCCTGTATTATAAATACGTACATCAGACCCACGATGGAATATGCAGTTCAAGCATGGTCGCCATGGCTTAAAAAAGATGTTGCGACTTTTCAACGAATATATCATCGAGCTACCAAACTTGTCCCTGGACTCAACCGGAAACCCTACAATGAGCGAATCAAAACGCTAAATTTATTTGATTATCCACGTCGTCGTCTCCGAGGGGATTTGATTCTGTTTTACAATATTTTGAATACCGAAAATCACCCTCTACAATGCTTATTGAATCTACGGAGCTCGCATAATACAAGAGCTCACACATTTACTCTAACTGTCCCTCACTCGAGACTAAACTGCAGACGACATTTTTTGCCGTGCGAGTTTGTTTTACTTGGAACAATCTGCCAGATAATGTTGTAAACTCACCAAACCAGCAAACTTTCAAGAGAAGCCTTGAATCCTTTTTGACCCTAAACCCGTGCATCGAAGAAAACTATACATCTTAACACCATACACCTACATTTGTTATCCTACCAATCGAAAACAATTTCTGCCCTTTGGATATTTACTTGAACTGCTCAGTAAGCAATCTAATCCCATTTTGCTTGTTATATTATTTGTTGTTGTCACATTATTCTGAGGTTTTTTGTAAAGCTATATGCTTTTTAGACCATTAAAATTGAATTGAATTGAATTGAATACTGGCGATAATGCGCATACACTTGGGCCAATGGGAAGATAGTTACTGAAAAACGATCGATTGATGATTGATCAGCGCTCGATGCGTGCTTGAGATTGCGCACGTTTGCTGCTCCGCAGCACTCTGCTCTTTTTTGGAATCCATCGTATAATACGTTTTTCCTTAACTAAGAACGTCCACCGACAAACACTCGCAATACGTTTTGCATGATATTTGCTGCAAAAGCTGATCGCGTTCTTCCGCGTTAGCTCCATAAATCAAACTAAAATTTATCAAGCGAGAATTTCTAGATGCGAAATGTGAGCATTATCAATGTGTCAAGTCATGTGGTGCAACATGGCTTGCAGCAAAACTTGGACCCATTTGCAAGTGGCTCATCTATTCGAAATAGCATAAAGTGGTGAGGATAACGATACACCGGATCGTTTACCTGATTTACTTCTGCAGGTGTTGATTTGAATAGTTCGATATATCGATTTCCTATATGTTTCTTGTGGTTTTTTAACGCTTGTTCTGCCACAGCTTGGGATTCGAACAGGACGAAGGCATCTCCGGTTGCACGGCCGTCACATCGATTGACAAACAATACTCCGTTCTCGCCGAACTGAACAGGGCAATCGGAATTTTGGAAGAATTGTATCTAAAACATAGGGAAGTAGACAGTTGATTTCGTCAGTTGTAAGCATCGTGAGAAACAACCTTCGTCGTGTGAGAACGGCTAAATTTTACCCAAACCGGTACCACCAACGTGATGGTAGGGGAAAACAAGACCGATTCAGACCTCCAAAATGATTTCAAGAAACCCACATCGAGCTGCGAACACTTTCAAAACAATATAAATCCAATAGCCCATAAAAAATACGATATCTGTAAGAATTTGTACATTCTTGGTAAGGGGCGGCATAAAATGCAGCAATATCTTTCAAACTATTGCGCTTTTCAAATGGTAAACGGATAGAGTGTTTGTGATTAAATAAGGTCGTTCTAACCCTCCATTTTGACATACCACAATGCGTTTTAAACTTGCAGTTTAGAATATTCATTATTTTATTACAGCGCTTTCGGTAACCCTGATGCACTAAAGTACCAAAATTGTCAAAGTCCTTGTAAACTAAAATAGTATATAGTTTGCCATATCGCTTAAAGTTTGAATTCAATAACTGTGTATGTTGAAACGACGCTAAGGATTAAGCAAAATCTATTACTTTTTTGAACAGACTATTTATACATACAATTCCAACCCACACACCACGACCGGTTTCGTACTGCTTGCACTCATCAAATAGGGGACAGTATTATCGGGATTCGCATGCGCTCGAAACAGTGGAGAAATTGTAAAGAAGCTAGGAACACTTAGGTCACTGTTAGATAAGGCTGACACGATTAACCTGTTCAATCATGTGTGTCTATGCACATGTAGATGGATTGATCTGGCCTTTAACAAGAAAATCTTTATTTGCATACATCTTCATTACTGTACTTAACCTGATGAGTGCGAACAGCACGAAAACGGTCGTTGGGTGTGTGATGGAAATGTACGCAAAAGTGAACTTTTGTTCAAATCAACAGGTTTAACCCATCGACTTGTGCATAGGTACAAGTGATTGAACAGATTGGTCGTGCCAGCCTGGTCCAACAATGGGTTACAAGTCCACAACTTTTCTAGTGATACATGTTTAAGCAATAACCATATTGTAGAAAATGAGAGATAAAATCGATCCATTTTCATGCTTATTATCTGCAATCGTCATGGATTTCTGATAAACCTTCGAGATATCTGTTAGCTAATGCAACCGCAGAAAACGAGCATCGAATCCACGTGTTTCAATCACGTGAACACCCAATAAACGTGTGTTTAGTCGTTCGTGGGTCTTTTTCAAGCTATATCGACCATTGATGTACGTTGCAAGTGTACGATGGTCATTTCTCCAATTCATTCACATAAAGACGGAGACCGACACCACAGCGTTATCATCGGTAATGAAGTAATCGCCTTGTGGTAGTTTTTGCATGCTGTCTATGTGATCTGCGCTTAGCGGCCGAAATCAACACCTGTTAACTTTGTTGCTTGAAAACGACACTCCACGCAATTCGTCCGAATAAGTGGTCAAGTGAAAATTCTCCCGAAATTGGAAGGTTAATGTCCAGCGCTTGGAGATCTCTTTTGCTAGCGTCTTGGAACCGCAAGTGCGACGGTCCCAAGGTCGATATCTAAATGTTAACTCCCCATTACGTGTACGTTATAAAACACAGGTTTTGCTAGCTATCGATATCAGTACATTTTGTGAAACATGCGATCTTTGTCAGTATTTTAATTGCTGAATGAGAGAAAGCGACCCAAATCCTTCGGTGTTTTGTGATGGCTATGTGTGCAATAACAATGTCTGGTAATTCGTTCAAGTGATACGTTTTAACACTTAGACATAGACAGTGTAGTCTCACGTATTTGCAAAGGGTGGTTTGCTATTCTAATCGTCCGTAAATCTGGTCTAAATAGTCAAAAGCTGACAAGTTAACCATCTGATACTGTGAAACCAAATAGCGGCTTTACCATTCAAGGTTTGGGGCCGGTAATGCTTCGAAAAATGTCATTTTGCTTGACAAGGCACTGTAATCGTTTACAAAAATATAATCAAAATGTTTCAAAGGATGGATAAACCAGATCTTAAACATTAATCATTAATTACATTCAAGGGTAAGTATGTTAGCCAATAAAGTGTACGCTGCATAACATTTTCACAAATTAATTTATCCAATGATGGTTAGTTTCTGAAGCGATGAAAGAGTACAAATATACCATAACCAAAAACAAGCAAGGCCAACCCGCTCCAGCCGATCTCCGACAAATTACCGCATCACCATTCACTTTAATGTTCCTTGAACAACATTCATTTTACCTCGCTTCTTACCTGTAATAGTACTGGGCTGAAATGCAAATGATTTTTTCGGTGTATTCATTTTTGCCATACCGCGCAAGATATTTATTTATATTTACCGGATAACAATCCGAGAATTATCGGGGACGAAATATCGATTAAATTATTGAATAGATTTTAGGTGAAGTATATATCTTGATTTTAAAGTTTGGTTTCATGTTTGAGGTTTATAAAAAGCGAAAGAAACATTTACTCTGCTGCAAACGGAACCCTTAGCATTGGCGGTAATAGTCCCCTGTCTCTGTATCATACCTTGATGTACAGTGCATACCGAAATTGTTTGTAAGAGCATATTTAACAACATGAAACTCTGTTTGTCGGGCAACGTTTTAACCTACAGCAGTATGAGTAATATTGACCGGAGCTTAGCGTCTGTCGATGTCCACCATGGATGTACATCGCAAGTGCATGATGTTTCTATGCCCCACGGCCTTTCGGGTGACTAAACAACTCGTTTCGTGAGGAACAATCTCTCCCTCAGCGCTCACAGCGGAAGGCGTTACTCAACCGATCAATAACGATTGCACAATGACACCATGATCGACGTGCACCAGCCAAGAGCAGTATCTGCTCTTACTCAGCTTGAAGATAAAGCTTTAAACTGTGCCGGTTTATCTAACAATGAACTTCCTGATATCAACTCATCAGACTAGGTTATACATTTTTAACATAGGCCATTTCTATAATGATTGATATTGTTTGATATTCAGAATCATACGAAAACGAAAGTCCGCAAATTCAGTTTCCTATGCAAGGTGTGTAAAAAAATTGTCGGCGTTCGCAAACACCGTGGAAGAACTCTTTTTCGATCGATCGAATTTGAGATACATTGAAAATCGACAGCGTCTTTCTCGGTAGGAGCGTTTCCTACTGTATAATGCTGAAAGATTGTTACATCGAAAACAGCTCAACTGAGTTATACCTGAATGCCACTGTTATATAGGGTTCGTACAACGAACCACGATGTTCAAACACAGAATCACAAAGTGATTCTTGGTCAAGCACTCAAGGCGTTTATGAATGACCAAAGTGATGTGTTGCTCACATGTGCGGGGGCTGTGAGCAACACATTACCTCAGCTCAACTGTGTTTACCGACTGGGTATTGAAGATTGTGGTGAACTTTCTTGTAGATAATATTACTCCGGTGTGGAAATCAATAGCCAAAGGATTCTATTGAAAACGTAAGTCGGTTCATCCGTGTGACCAATAACCTTGCCAAATTAAACTAAATTTTCATGGCTCAAAGCATAGTTTGTCGAGATTCGAAATCAATAGTACGTTTATCTATTTAGACAAAAGCATGAATGTTGGAATAAATATGTATGAGCTGTTTGAGCATACGCTTCTGATTAAACAGACTTGTCTGGAATCACGGTTATGTTTGGGCAGATTAAATGCATAGGTTAAAGATGACCGTGAGATATTCTCTGAATGAATAAGACGAGAAAGCGTATATAATATTGCGACAGTTCGGAATTAAAAGCCCATAGATAGAGGATAAATATCGGTTGAAAAAGAGGGTGAAATAAACGAGTTGTCATGAGAGTAATCGATCATGTCGCTGACGCCTCAAAACATCCGGAGCGAAAGAAACGAAATGAGCATAACATTAGTCGCGAGAGTGCGTAGACGTTGATAACACTGGCAAAGAAGTCGCTCGAAATATTGATGTTACGCTTACCAGATATATAACCAAACCATGGATGCCGTGAGAAATAAGCCTCATTCGCATACTAACAAAATTGAGAAGTTTGCTTCTCTGCTCAAAGTACGTAAAACGAACATTTACCTATCATCTTACAACATCATATTGTTGTAAAATGATTTGAAAAACCGGTTTCTCTTAAAATGTGAGTATAATTTGCATAAATAAGTAACGGGATCTTCATGTTTAACAATAATGTCAATAATGGGAATGAAAACACTATTTCATTTTGTCAGTGAAATAAATCAATAATCAATATTAATACCAAGGTTTAGCTTTTCATCTTAGCATTATCAGTAGATGAGGCAATCATTTTAGAAGCAACATGATTAAATAAAATTTATAAACACATTGTTCTATATATTAAATTATAAAAATTGTCGTCGCACTGAACAGTTTACATTTTAAATGATGACAATCGAAAACAAGATTTGCTTTCAAAAATACTCATTTGCATACATTTTCATCACAAACACTCAAAGCCGGCTTCGTGCTGTTTGCACTCATCAGGTAAGGACAGTAAGATCAAGATCCGCATGCGTTTGAAACAATGCAGGAATGGTAAACAAGGAGTGCTTGTATGCCACTGTTGAATAAGGCTGGTACGACCAACCTGTTCAATTACGTGTCCAAACACATGTATAACGGGGTTAAACGCATAACCACGAACCAAAATGCTTATTTGCATGCATTTCCATCACGGACACCCCACGACCGATTTCATGCTGTTTGCACTCATCAGGTTGAAGTAAATGCATGTACAAAAGGCTCATATCAACAATAAACCAAACGCTATACAACCAAATGACTTCAATAAAAATTTTGATGGTTCTTTTTGATTGATTAACCGCCTCAATCACATGTGCCCAATCATATGTAAATTGGGTTAGGCTTAGGAATTGAGCAAAAATCGAAATTTGCATGCTTTGCAAATAAATTGAAACATGTTGATCTCCGATCATCCAAAAGTGGATAATTGAAAAATGAAAAGAATTTCTAATCGCTATAGTTTCGTACCCACATCACTCTCAAACGTATGCAAGTACTGAGCAATTGCCTATTTATATAAAAACCGAATAAAGTAAGTCAAGTAATATCTTTTATAAACACAGATCTAGGTATACAGCCGGCTAAACAAGTGACAAAGTTTGATAACGGGATGTTAAAAATGAGACAATTTAAAGTTCTTACAATCTGCTCTGCTGTTGCGCTATACGGTAGACCACGCATGCGAATCACCGCTTGTCTCGCGCTGGTAACTTGCCGCAAGAACTGTTCCGCTTCCATCGTTTCCGCTGAAATGGTGATAATTATTCCAATGAGTTAAAGATGAACCGCGCACGATGACCAATGCACAATATCGATCGATGGATGAATCTAATTCTCTAGTGAACTGGTAATTAGATGACCACATGCAATTACTCAGGGGTTTGTCAAACTGACAATTGAAAAGCAACCTCGCAAGCGGCCAATGTAGATGTGTATACCGGTTGAAACGAAGGATGACTAAACAATGAGCGTTCTTAATTATTCAAGGTCATGCATCGTCTGAAGTTTACTTAAGGAATATGCGTGTTATCTGGAATGGTTGGTGGCTGTGTGTGCTCAACGCTCGCTTATAAATCAAATTCAATCATGAATGAATTTGTTACAAATCACTCTATATTATTAAAAATGTTTTGAAAACTTGAATTCGCAACCATCGGTCCTAGAATCTATTGGACGGGGGGGTCTGGTATCTGAACGCCCAGTTCCATACATCAGATTAAACAACCATTTTATGGAGATCAATTCAAGTACATCAAGGTCAGAAGGCGATTTTAGTCCTGACTTTAAGAACGTTATTGACTTCAGACAAACGGAAACTCGGTCCACCGATTATAACGTCAGACCATTTTCTATTTTTCACATCAACTAAGTGGCTACTGTGCTGTCGTCGCAGTAGGCGTTGTTTAAAGGATATGGATGTATTAAAACAATGCTTATAATAAAAATCGACCTGTAAGTACGGGCTCTGTTAGCAATCCGACTCGTTTGTCATTTATAAGCTTAGTCGATGCTTTTGTAGTTACAAGACTTCATTCTTTGGTACGAACCGTATATCGCAATACTTTAAATTCAAATCTTTTTAGTACTATACAGCTTTTCCAACCTAACATCCTTGTCACCATCCAATGATGTTAAACAGCAAAAAACAGGTTTTGAAGTGTCCGTACGGAGATGTAGGCATTGCACAATGCTCTTCCCATATTTAAGATTCAGGTACATTTTACAACAATGTTCATGGTCACAACAGTCATTTTACCTGCTTCAATGTTTCTGCTAAGCAAAATAACTATTCACAAACCTCCTGCGTATCGGATGAATTCCTTGCCCTGTGCCGGATAGACCTCGATGTATCGTTGTCCCATGTGTTGTTTGTGTCTTCGCAGCGCCAAATCACGTTGCTCCGAATCCACGAACCGGATCAGCGCTTCTCCGTTCCGTCGACCAACTTCACTGAGCACCAGACATATTCCACCGTCGGTTATATTTAATCCACCAAAAAAGTTGGATATGTCCATATCGGTCGCTTGCCACGGTAGACCTCTGGCGCGGACCACGGTATTGTCGTCTACTTGTTCTGTTATCCGACTGTTATCCAAAGGTAGGTAAAATTTTAGATCATTTTCTTATTGGTAGATGGTGAACGCATACAGTTCCAACTTATTTCTAGATGAAAATAAAACGCATCAAGGATGCAATGTGCAATTTGGTTATTTATTCCGCTTCATTTTTGACAATGCAATAGTCAAACTAATTTCTTTATTCATATAAGGTATTTTTCAATGTTCGAATGTTTGAAACCTGTCGGAA
>JACCGJ010003845.1:0-53805 GCA_013407085.1 Atriophallophorus winterbourni | reverse complement strand
CTCACAATTGAATTGTCGTCGTCACTTCTTCGCTGGTCGTGTATGCTTTTTGTGGAATATCTTGCCGACAGATATTGTTACCTCAGCGAACGAGCACATCCTTAAACAAAGGTTAGGAAACCTTATGTTGAGAAATACTGCATTGGCCCCTACCTATTGATGTTTATATTTTTTAACGCACGGAACTACCGTCAATCTAAATATTCTTATCCCTCAGTCTGTGTCGCTATTGGGGATTATTTTTGCTCAACCTATGAAGAACATGGATATGATCATACAAGTAACGATTTTTTAATTTTTTATACGTATATCCTATGGTACTGTACAGCAATTTGCTTTTTTAACCATAAATCTGATTCACGTTAATCTCTACTGATGATCTGAAACGAATAAAACGATTGCAGAGCATTCGCTCTAACGTAGATTGTGATGTATGCTGCAGTGAATCATTCATGGTCGGTCTACATTCTCCTCAGTAGACCTTGGGTTTTTATGGTCGTCATGCTATATGATGTGTGCCTAGGTCACTCGTTCGCATAATAAAAGCCTATTGCAAATCTCTGCAAGCCCGGCTTCGCGTATACGGTGAAGAAACCTCTGAATCTAATATGCTCACCAGGTTTACGCGTGGCTGACCTACATTTTCTTATATGTTAGACTATGACATCGACTATTTTGCTGTTGGTGGCCTCCTTCGGTAAATCTCACCATGGATATACATAACTATCGCACGATTTTTCTTACTGCAGAGCGTTTCGAATGACTAAACAGTCTGATTCTGGAGGAACGGTCTCTACCGCAACGCTCGCAGTGATAGACAGTACTCGGTCGATCGGCGTCTGTTGCACGGCGGCGGCGCGATCTGCGTTCCGCAACCAAGAGCTCTATTTGATCCGCTGAAACTTGCAGACGACACATTACACAACGCCTTAAAAGTACGCGGTCATAAGAAAGTTTTACCCAACTAAAGGTGTCAACGCCAAGATCTATCATATCTCTTTTGCAAATGTCTTTTATGTCAAATGCGGTCAGCCCAATGGCCGACTTCATGATTTTAAAACACTATGAAGTAAACCTTTGGTAATATAACCATTTTCCATTCTGTAGTTGTGAACAAGCCACAGTAAGTGGCGCTGTCGTAGTAGAGTGAACATGATCTGCTTTAGAAATGCGTAACAAAATACTACCAAGGAGTTTAAGTATCGTTGAATCACTAGATCGTTGATATCCACTGCATTGATGATTTCATTGTTGTTCGGGCAAACGTCATAAAACTGATTTTATTGCTCCGCAGACTTCCAGTCCGTCCGCTTCAAATCTTCACCACCTCAGTTTCCTCATGTTATATAATATGAAAGCAAATAATGATGTGAAGTCAAAGTTTTGTCGCACAGTAGTGGCTTATAACAGTTACAAGTCATCCCTTGCACAGGCCTAAGTTCTGTTCTGAAACTCAGATACATGTTTAGTAAGAGGTGATTCGTTAAGAATTAATTTATGATTGAGAGACCTGCTCAATTAAGGGTCATTGGAGTTGTCCGAACATTGTTGCTCTATGCTGAGAGTAGACACCGATACGTTGCCGTTCGTGAGCGTTCTATAGAAATGCTTCCGGTCGCAGCTTTCATCCAATGGTTAAGAGCTCATGGCTTTAGCTTTGTAATTTGAAATAGTTATTCAGTGCTTACAAAACTTGTTATCGATCCTAAACCCTGAACGTCAACAGCGTGAAGATGTTCAAATCAATCCTGAATTTCAAAAGGGAAGTATGATGAATATTATACGACTGAGTATCTTTTTGACATTCGAAAGTGGTGAAGTGACTGGATCACAATCTTCAACGATTCCGTTCCAATCGATGCGCGTGAGTTGATGTTTTTCGAGATGTCAATGAAACCATCTATTCCACCCATGGAATGAACGCACGAAATTAAGGTAAAACTAGCTAAATAAATATTCCTTATGGACAAAGAGTAGATGCAGTCACGCATCACACGTAATTAGTTGAGTTTATTGTGTGTGTGGTGTTCCAACCATTCCAACCGTCTTGCGAATACTGTCGAAATTTATATGGGCCATACAAGATTGCCATCGGTTACGTAGTAGTAGAATGCAAAATATTTATGGAAGTTTATTCTTTCAATTTTGCGATGCCATTTGCATAATCGGATTAAAGTTTTATCAGTTGAGCCATAATTCAAGCAATTGGCTTTTGCAAAATCATTATTGTAGCTCGCATAGTTTGTTCCACTTTAAATGCTAAACAATCTGATCGTGTTGGTATCGGAGTTGACTAAAATCTTGAGTACGTACTTGACACAACTAAATGTGCCATATAAATACGAATATATTATTGAATTGATTACCGAAAAGTGTTCAGTAGTTAAAAACTGGAAACAAAGGTTCATTTTGATCTACTATGGCATACTATGCAACTGACAAGCGCATCAGCACTAAGTGCTTTTGAGTTTACGAATTACATGCACAACTTCACCGTTTTGCATAACACAAGTGCATGAAGTGCCGGAAAGTTCGACGACGACACTTGAGAAATCGTAATATTTTGGGATTAGGATTGATTGCATTCGAATGGCTTGAACGACAATGTCTTTGAAAGTATGAGAAGATGGACAACATCAGCCGCAGTAGAACAGTATGCAATTCTTTAAGGTCGGTCAAACGAGCACTGCGTTCCGAGGGCTTGAATCGTACGGGTTGGGACAAATTCGACTGACAAATCAAATCGTAGCGAAAACCGGGACAGACATGTTTCAGCATCGCTGTTTTTGTTGTTTGTTTTGTCTATATAAGATATTCAAGGTAATTGAAGTTCAAGGTTCGTACTGGTCTAAGGAGCAACAAGTTTTACAACAACAATAGAATGGCCAAAATTGAAATGTAAGTGTATAAACAAGATAAGGAATTAGACTAAGCAGTATATAAGTGTTCGGGAAACGAATAATTGAATGAAAATCGTCTAAAACAGCTTTAAATTCCAGCAAGATAGTAGAGTGAGCAACGGACGTAGGTAAACTGTTCCAAGTAAAACAGACATGGACAGAATAAAAATACCTTCTACAGTTCAGGCGGGAATGGGGTACCACCAGCAAATATTCATGGGCCCGATAGTTTCTCGAATAAATTCGCGTGAATAAATCCTGCATGGAATATTTCGGCTTATGGAATGTTTTGAAAAAGTAAGATGATGTCTCCTCTGATTCGTCGATTGGGAAAGTCGAACATATTCATTTGAGCTATCCTTTCTTTATATGGTTTGTTTCGGATGCTGGAACTAGTTTTTTGAGCAGTGATAGATTCGCTGCATTAGTTCAACATTCTTATTGAGTCACGGAGACCATGACTGCACACCATATTCCATGACGGGTCTCGTGTATGTATTAATGATCCTTGGGAATATATTTGCCGAAAATTTCCCAAATACCTGTTGGAGTATATTTAGGACACGTGTTGCTTTTATAAAGGCAGTGTTAGTTTGAAGTGAGGCTTTTAACCTTGATCATAACCGGACATCCGTATCTTCTTCTTTTCTGCAATTTTTAAGGACATGTAAACCAATGTGGTATGTGAACTCTACTCGATTCAACACATTGATGATCCTGAATTTGTCGAAGTTAAACGGCATTTTGTTCTTCAGCGACCAGCTGTGAAGCGTATTAAGATATTTTTCAAATAGCAGACTTTCTTTTGGTCTACGGATGCAACGCCATATATTTATGTCGTCCGCAAATAACGAAATGTTACATCGATCAATTTCCGGTTCTTCATTGACATAAACCAGAAAGAGGAACGGACCAACGACTGAACCTTGGGAAACTCCGCCAGTTGCTGCTATTGGTTTCGATATCGCACCGTCAATACGTAAGCGTGTAGTGCGATTTGTTAGTTTGTCATTTAGCCAATTTAACAACTTTCCATTGATACCAAGCTTTTCAAGCTTCTGCTGTAGTAGGGTATGTTAAACATGATCAATTGCTTTGGAGATTTCTAGGTAGCAGGCATGAATTGCTTGTCTTTTATATACCGCTTGTGTCGAAACATCCAGCGTTATCAACAAATTGGATAAATGATAATAATTCCGTCTAAATAATGCTGTTTTTTTCGAAAGAACCCGATTATACACAAAATGTTTCATTATATTGTTCATAATGAGGTGCTCAAGTAATTTTGAAATCACCGATAACAGAGTAACGTTCTGTAAATAGAAACATCGAGGCGGTTTCCACCTATATAAAGAGGAGAAATTATTCCGCGTTTCCAATATGTATGAATCACTCTACTTGATAATATTTATTTGAACAGTTATATGATTTGTTTTTATAGCAAATTCGCTCATTCCTTCAATATTAGCGGGGTTATTCCGTCGGCACTAAGCGACTTACCGGTTTTAATATTAAATAAACCTTGAAGGACGCGTTTCGACGTGATTATTTCACTCATGGAAACCGTGGTTGAAATTATTGCATTTGGTATGTTTATTGCATGTTCTCTCAGGTTGTATACATATGAATAAAACGTGTCTAAAGCGTCAGCAGTTTCAGATGCAGTTGCTCTTGGTCCAGACGATGTGCTGACGGACTCAAATCCAGGTTTCACCTTAGCTTGATTTGTAACCATACGATAAAGTATTTTGGGGTGTAGCTCACTCAAGCGTGTAATCATTTCTTGGAAGTACAACTTGTCTTGGATGACAAATTTGTTTACTTTGTTCGTCAGTAAACTGAATGTGTCCCAGGTCTCTGATGATGGGTTTTGCCGATGGTGTCGCCAAGGAATGATTCGTATCGTTAACCACTTACGCGTTCTGCTTCTTAGTTTAAATTCAAGGTTTTTTCTTGAGTTCCCGAGGACAAATTTCGAGCTCACATCGATTGAATTCTTGACATTAAATATTAGACCTACCAAAAACTAATGGACGTTGATGGTTTCCGGTTGGTATTTAATTGTGTTTTTGAGAGCATCACTCAAAGCCGCCTAACTGTTTAATGGGCATCATTTATTCTTAGAGCTTCAAACAGGTAGTCAAACTGAATGACGACGTGATCACTTATTTCTAGCAAACTATTTGTTTGGTGAATCTGTAGCCACGTTTTCGCTACGGCGATGATGAATGATCAACATTTCACAAAAACTGCACGCAGTTCACCGATTTTGATTCCCAGATATTGTGTGTTTATGTAGACGCATTTCTTAGTAGTTTTTCTCGATAAGGATGGAGTGTGGGAAGAAGGATACCAGATTGCAGAATATATGTTTGGCCGACGCCTCCAGGGTCGGTATCTAAGATTTTTCGCTTGCAAGGATGTCTAATCGTTTTGAGGTTGAACTATTGGAACACGGTTATCTATAGTGTCAGCTGCATTTGTTTCCGACACGTGAACTAATGATTGACTTGGTGGTGTTTCTATTGGTCTTTGTGGTGCATCTATTTATCCAATATGAAGTTTCAATGCGCTCAGTCTAATTTTACGTGTCATTGGTCTTCGGCCATTTCCCAACGAATTTTGACTCTGTTCAACATATATTTAAGCAAGAACGTTATTATAATGGGCTTAGAACCGATGCCCATATAATTCGTAGAGTTTGGGATGCGGAAAGTTTACGTCACAGCTACGTCATTCAAGACAAGTATATCACCGAGGAATCTCCATTGTAGCTGATTGAGTTTGCGCTGCACTGCTTTATCAGTTGCTTGATCAGCTTCTCGAGCACCCAACATTATTAAACGTAGATCATCCTTGTGCTTCGTTTTGGTCTTGTTATAAGGCGTACTGGACCATTTCACACCATGGTACATCAGCAAAAATCCTAACAGTGGTCTCTGAACATGCCTTACGCAGGAGAAAAGGGGATAGTAAGATGTTTTCTAGATCCGTTCAAGAGTTGACCTTGATTTTACACAGGTTTGGCTGGTCCATATTTGAGAAAGTAGGTTTACGATTCAGTCGTATCAATGATATTGATTCAACTGGCTCAAAGTCCATGCTGTTGCGCAAAATTCTCCATTCTTGTTTATCGTAATTTAGCCTGTCCCTAACAAGGCGGCTGTCGTTTCCTTTACGTTGGTGCAAATCACGCTTAGTCCATGGAGCGAATGTTCACCGTGTGCCTGTCGCTTTAGCTAGTTGCTGGACGTTCAACCGCCTTAGATCGAATACATATCGTGTCCACTTTTGGTTTTGAACCTGAGGGTTTTCGCTGAACCTTCAGATGAGCAGGTGGTTTTACCTCCGTAATGAGTATGTGGGCAGACAATCCTTTAAACGTTGCCTTTGTAAAGGTGGCGTCTTGATGAAATTAACGTTATTTAAGACTCTCTGGGGCATTTGCAACAGCTGAACCTTCGTGTTATGTTCCACTCCCTTACATATGAGCTAAATGAAATTGTTATAACTCAATTCTCACGATTCAAGATTCAAGAATATATAGTATAAAATATGTAGCTGTACAACACCATAGGATATTCGTATAGGAATATATATATATATCTTTTCAGTTTTCCAAGTTGAAGGCACGAAGCTCTGTTCGAACATTGGATTGAACACGACAGACGTCGGTATTGCCAGTTCGTAAGGTAGGTTATGTGAAATGTTGGTGTGCAATATATCTGTTCCGGTTAAACTTGTTTTCTTCATTGTCATTAATTTTGCTTTAACAATTTTGTGAAGGAATTTCATCTCGTGAAGATTTGGAAGGCTGAAGTTGTTAGGGTCCAGAAACTGTCCATATGTCGAAACGTGTGAGATTCTGCGACAAATTTGCACAATCTTTAAATGATGTAACTATGACAGTAGGAGAGGCCAGTGTTGGTATTCCCAATTTAACACTCTGGAGGTTGTTTACGTGCTTGTACCGTGCATTGGGATTTATAAGAAGTTTTTCAACAAGAATGATTTATAAATTGTTTCTGCCGTTTGGAATAAGCAGATACATTTATTTCGCAATGTGTAGTTGCAACAATATAATCTTGAAGGTTTGGTCAAGTACTTAGAGCACTCCTTGCCACGTTTACACATACATTTCCACGTACTGTTCGTAAGATGTTTTTGGACGCTGCTTGTTGCCTATTATTTCAAAGTTTGAGAAAAAATCAATGATGACACGGAATTGGTTGTTAAAAGTTTCTCATATTTCCTTAGTTGATGTGAGTTCAATGTAATTCCATGGATTGTCAGTAATAATACCTCGAAGCAAGTCATGGTTCACTGTTGTATATGTTCGTTGACTATTTTTTACTGACAGGCTTTGATAGATATAATCAAATGTCACGACAAATGATTACTCAATCCGAGTGAAAAGACATAGATTCGATCATGAGTTCTTCGTTTGTGAGTATGAGGTCCAGGTCTGATGGGGTTTGTTCTGATCGAAGTCGTATAGGTTGTTGTACGTGATTGTAGAGTGGTGTGTATATCATTATTTCATGAAGAAAGCTTTTGAAGGAATCGGTACTCATAATATTTGTAGCAATTGCCGATACATTAGAATCACCAAGCAAGAGAAAAATGTGAGTAAAGGAATTTAAATGCAAAACGTATCGAATTGAAAAGACAGTTTCTGCCGATTATGATGAATAAGAGGGAGCGATAAATCAATGTTAATTGGCACCAACGGTAATCACTCAAGTCAACTGGAGAAAAACAATGTATATGTGACATCTAGCCTAGAGGAATATTTATAGTACAATTGGTTCTTTCATGTAAGTAAAGGAGGACACCACCATCATTTATACACGTTCTCTTGCGCACATCATCATGTGATATGGTGAGTTCGGAATCATGTACGGGATTACTCGTCACTGCATTCAATTCCCAAGAAGATGTAGATGCACGTGAATGAAGGTCAGTAATCTTTCCCAGAAATTCCTGAGCATAGGTATAACAGCATGATAGAAATTTTTATTTCTAGGGCAGATGTGGAACTCATAGTAGTGGATTTGCTGATCCAGAATTGGTCAGCGGCTGCATGTATTTTATCTCGGGTGCATGTGGTTGACTGGTTGTCGAAATCACTTCGGGAACTTTCATGTTAGTGCGCTTTATGTCGTACACAAATCGAATACCAATTTCATGAGGTGCCAATTTTCGGCAACGATACAAAGCCTCAAATAGTCAATCCTTCATTTCGTCTGTGCGGAATGATATGTTGAGAGGAGGAGGCTGTTGCGAAATTTTTTGACTTCAGGCGCAGATCGTGGTCGTTATTATGTCTGTTTAACATTGGATCTTTTTTAAACTACTACATCCACCGCAGTCTTGTTGATACTTCCTCGTTCGAACTAGGTACACAATGGCCGATAAAAGTTTGGCGATTAATAGCCTCTTTTGCTAGTTCCGGATTATAACGAAATATTTGTTGCTATTCCCATGAAACATCGGGCAATATTCGTACAGCAGATTTTTTATTTACGATCGATGAGGTGAGCAAGATATCTTCTACATCTTCAACAGACGTTGTTACTACACGCATTTACCTGGGTGAGATCTCACGAGGTGAGTTCGGTGGTCTAACTAATTGGGTCATCGGAGTAAATGAGGCAAGGACATCTGAGCTTCCGAGCATCTAATCTACTTCGCGTTTCTTTAGCGAAAACGATGTGGATTCATTGTGATTACTACAAATAACCGTTAGGTATTCGATTTCGGTCTCCTTACACGAAAATGATTGTAAAGGCACTAACGTATTTTCAATTCTTTTAAGGTTCGCCTTAAAAGCGAACATGCGTCATCCATAAATGTATCGAAGTTTGCAGCTACTTCTAAATAAATTTAAACTTTAACCACGCATGGATTACATATGTAACTAATACTTGATAATTCATTATTGAATAAATCACTATTACTGATGATAAAAATTCGTCATAGTTCGCATGAATAGTAATTGAAATTAACTAACATTTAACTTGAAACGATCTGGGACTTACCAGCTTTTGACAAATTTGCATTTTTAAAAGCGTCGTCGTCAATGTTATGGCGCAGTTTGTAGATGGATAATACCGTTGGAATTTTAAAAATCAACAAATTTCTATGAAGTCAATTGAGGTCCGATTTCCGATACCAAGAATTCTGGCATTCGTGTTGACTTGAGATCCATGATATGATCCAAATGCTACTGTTAGTACAAGTAGACTGCGCTATAATTGACTCAAACTATTTGCTGTATGCATCTACAAGGATGAGTTAGTAGATTCCGCTGATAAGACTAGCAAAATCTAACTGTACTATTGACCAGGGTCTTTATGCTTTGGACCAGATCTATGGTTCCACCATATGTAATTGTCCTGCATCTGCTAACGATGTCTTCTAAATCTTTTCCATTTTGGGCCAGAATACGGAACTATTCATGGTTAGTTGTTATGAAACTGCCTTAACACACGCGAAAATGCGTCTTTCCATAATCGGATTGGATTTTTCAGCTCTTGATATGTTGGCCTCCATTGGTCGATGTCGACCATGGATGTACATCACATCGCATGAATTTCACGTTTTGCAACTTTTTGAATGACTAAACAGTCCGATTCGGGAGGAACAATCTCTCCCGCAGCGCATGCAACGATAGTCAGAACTCTGTTGTATTGCATCAGTTGCACGCCGGCGGCGTGATAAATCACTTGATAATTTTACCGTTCCTGGATTACATATATAAGAGATGCGGGTAGTCTGTCAATGATAAAGATTTTCCCCAGTTCGCAAGAATAGTCAGTGAACACAAGTAGCATTTCCTTGACGTGATCGTGGCTTATAAGCTTTTGACAAATTTTGCGCTTTGTACAAACCTGCGTTCAGTTCTGTGTAAGGTCACGTTATCGGTCATCGTCACAATTATGCTAGAGCGAGTCGATAGACTGGGTGACGAGGACGTTTATTGAACGGTGGCTGCCGAGGGAGTGAAAAACAAGCGGATGCAACAGCCACGTCAGTAAAAGACTTGGCTGTTTTAAGAATTTAGATCTGACGGCTTTGACAACTATCAGGAAATTCGAGATGACGAGAGCTTCCTGACTCTATTTGAGTTGTTTCGTTATTCTGGACTGGGAGAGATGTTACGTGCATAGGTGAGGTTGGGTAGCAACTGGAAATTTACGTTTGATTCACGTTTCTCGGAATTGAAATCGGTTTATACCGAATGAGGAAGTTGAGAACCGTCTGGATCCGACAATAACGCGAGGGATAAAATCCAAAATTAGGTGAGCCTGAATATGTACGTCCACGCCGTAGATGATTACATTATATATCAGCGCAGCACTTACGCAAATTATCTGCAAAGAAATCTCCGTGGCTAGACGAGATAATCCCAACGCTGTTCAAAACTTGCCATGTGCAATTGCCTAGACCACTATCTGACAGGTTAATTCATATGTTTTAAGCTGGAGCGGATTGAATCAACTTGAAACTGGGACAAATAACACCTAGGAGCGAATGAGATTGCCTTTCCAATCTCAAAAATTACAAACGCACGGCATTGCTGTTTACTGTATCAAGAGTTTTCAAGTGGATAAAAGCTACAGTAATAGAGCAATACCAAGGAAGGCACGGTCATTTGTTGGTTGCTGAACGCCGATTTCGCAAAAGCCTTCTTGTATAACAAATTTGCTGACAAGACTGATTGATTGGGCGAGTGCATAGATGCAGGCGGCTGTATTCATGCATGTTAGATCAATATTTCTAAAGATTTAGAGAGAGTCGATCATAATTTACTCCTGATCAAGCTACAGGAACTTGGTTTTGCTTTGAAAAATGTGAATGAACACGAGAATAGTTTAATAACATATACACCAGATTAATGTGGATGGTCTATTTTCGGAACAAACCGTTGTCACTAATGGTGTTACATAAGGATCGATACTTGCATTAATACAGCTTCTGGTCAATATGAACGATTTACTAACACCAATTTAAAAACAAGTTGTAGTCGAATTAGCAGCGTCAATGTTTGTTTTCGTAAGAAGACGGCATGACAAATTTACAAAACTGGTCACTCAAAAACAAACTGCATTTGAATATGCAAAAGTATAAAATCATGAAGCGATACGGCAATCCCATCTATTATTCCCCACACATGCTAGGCAACCTAATCCTGGATTACACAGTCAAAGAAAAGTAGCTAGATAACCTTATTGTGGCAGTTTAATAAATGGGGATGCCTTTCACAAACGTGAATCTCGTCAGCATGCATATTATTAGCGGAAATTTGGACGTTTTCCTCCAGGGTTTTTTTTCTTCTGATGATGGACACCTATACACTCCGTGTTCAAGACTATGATGCTCAAGGTTTGATACCATGGTGCAAAACATATTTTGCTTCTAGACCGCTCATATCATCGAGCGTCTATGGTTTCCATAGTATGCTATACGTTGAGCGCCTCAGACGACTGGAATTGAGGAATGTTTTAAAAGCAGAACGCAAGCCGTTCTGATCCCTTCATGTAAAGTACTCATTACAGTTTCCCACCCACTAAATAACTTATCCCATCTTCGAAGTAGTAGCAAAATCGGAGATAACGGTTCTATTTTAGAAATACATCACTCCAAACTGAACTGCCGCAATTAGTTTTAATCGGTGCACATTTGCTTTTGGGATTTTTTTATCTGCATTTATTGTAAAATCCGCTAGTTTAGTTATATCTTGACCGAAACTTCAAAAATACATGTGGGTTAAGCCTGATATTGACCCTACCTATTAGCATTTTACCCAAGTCACGGGGCCCGATTCAATTCATTTACCCGTATATAAATTTGTACCTATACTCGACCCCACGGTTAATGTAAATTTAACGCGCTTCTAACTATAAACTTTTAATTTTAAATCTTGAATCTCATTGTCATGCGATTTCGTGCTCAGCAGTGCCGGTCTAACCATCGCTATGTTTACCACCGTAATCGGATTATAAAACTTGCATATTGTTCAATATCAGACGAGACTCCGATTAGAAACACTGTGACAATCCCAAAAAACGACCGATGTCCGACTCTCGAAGGGTCGGACTAATATACGAGCTTTCAGCCCCATCACTGTATACGAAAACCACAATCAATTGCCTATATACAAATGCACAATGCCTGTTAAACAAACTAGCTGAAGTGAAGGATCTCTGCAATCACCACTCACTCGACGTCATAGCAATAACTGAGACATGGTTCCAACCTCACGTGAGCGATCGCGAGCTCTCTATTCCAAACATGACCCTGTTTTTTGAGAGACCGCCTAAGAACAGGTGGTGGAGTAGCTGTTTACCACCATGACCGTTTATACTGTACGGTAGTTACAGATACTGAACTCGATCTGGAAGACAGTTTATGGTGCAACTTGAAGCTCGAATCAGGCGACAGTTGCATCGTTGGTGTAGTTTACCGTTCACCATCATCATTGGATGCGTATAACGAAAACCTCTTGAAAGCAATGCAGTACGCCGGAAAACAGCGCAATTCGCAATTGCTGATTATGGGAGACTTCAATCTGCCTCAACTATATAACCGAGTAGATCATCCACCCCTATCCCTAGACTACAAATTTCGCGAACTGTTCGATTACATCCCCTTGTATAATCATGTTTTCGATTATACACGACAACGAAATTTGCAACAGGACTCTGTTCTAGACCTAGTCTTAACGTCCGAAGCCACAGCCGTTGAAGATGTTCAGTATCACCCTCCGCTGGGTCGAAGCGACCACCTCGTTCTGCTATTTCAATACGTGTGCAACGCCAGTAGAATTGTAAAGCAAACAAAACGAAATAGAAAAGTGGATTACATTGGTTTGATGGAAACAATGGTAGCTTTCGATGAACATAATATAAATTTCAGTGATCCGGACTCGCATTGCACAACCCTGACAGATTACATAATCAACATGATACATTTCAATTCTAAAAATGTCCCGAAACATAATAGCAAAGAACCACACTTCAAAATTCGCAGTAGGACTAGAAAATGGTTGACAAAGCGAAATTTGGCATGGGCTATTCACAGGGTCTCCAGAACTGATTCGACGTGGGCAAACTTTCGCGAATTGCGGAATCAAGTCACAAATCTCATCCGAGAGGACAAACAATATCACCAGCTTCAGCTGGCACTAAGAATGCAGCGAAATCCCAAACTGCTTTATCGAACTGTTAACAACACTACGAAGCTGAAACCCGGTGTTTTTCCGATCATGACAGATAACGGACTAACTGATTCTGTTCTGGAAACCGCTAACGCTCTAGCCAGTTTTTATTCACGAGTTTTCACCCCCAAGGATGAATTACAACCATCAGAATTGTCAGCACCAATTGTGCCGGAGACGATATGCGATATATGCATCAGTTCGGAAATAGTGCAGCACCACCTACGCAAGTTGAATATCAACAAGTCCCCGGGAGCTGACGGAATCACACCTGCAATCCTAAAGTTATGCGGCAGTCAACTGTGCGAACCACTTTGTGATTTATTTAATCACTCCTTGAGGGAGGGTGTTGTACCTAATGACTGGAAGAGAGGAATCATAACACCCATCTACAAAGGTGGAACTCGTTCTGACCCAGCAAATTACCGCCCTGTTACACTCCTTCCAGTGATCTCAAAAATTATGGAGCGAATTGTGTGCGAAAGAATTGTGAGTCATCTCGAAGCCCAAAACTTGTTGTCCAGAGAGCAACATGGATTTAGGAAGTCTCGTTCTTGCTTGACTAACCTACTGGAGACACTGGATGACTGGACGCAGGCAGTGGATAATGGTGGTCGCGTGCATGCGTGTTACTTGGACATATCAAAGGCGTTTGATCTCGTGGGCCATTCTATACTCCTGCGCAAGCTGCACGATGTTGGTATTGATGGGTGCCTTCTTGCCTGGCTGAGAAGTTACCTTCTTGATCGCAAAGCAACTGTACTTATCGATGGTGTGGTCTGGGGAAATCGAAGCCACTAGCGGTGTCCCACAAGGTTCGGCACTTGGTCCGGTTCTCTTTTAGGTCTACATCAACGACCTTCCGAAACTTGTCACAGCCAAAATGGTTCTCTCTGCGGATGATGTTAAAATTTGGATGCGAATCACGTTAAGCGTGGGCTGTTCGCGCTTACAAAGCGATTTGGATATATTGAACAGCTAGTCGGTGAGAAATGAACTTCCATTCAACTTCCGAAAGTGTAAAATGTTGCAAATAGGCTAAGATTTTACATTCTCATACAACCTTGGACCAAATCAACTGGAATGAACAACCAAAGAAAAAGACCTCGGCATATGAATTAGTGGAAGTCTGAAGTTTAGCATACAATGCGAAGCAGTGTACAACCGAGCTAGCCGCATGCTAGGTATGCTTCGGCGTATTTTCGGACATTTTTTTCCGGGAATCATTCTCCATGTTCATAAACACGTATATTAACTCGGTGATGGATTACTCAGTGCAAGCTTGGTCACCGTGGCTACAAAAGGACATCAAGCTGCTCGAGAGCATTTATCACAGAGCAACCAAAAATGGTTGGCTGCCTCCGCAAACTACCATATGAGAATAGACTTGAGCAGCTTAGTTTGGATACACTGCTTCGCAGAAGGGTTCGATCCGATCTAATACTAACCTACAAAATAATGAACTCCAAGACGCACCCTCTGAGGCATCTATTTCGCCTCCGGTCAAGCCATGCCACACGTACTCACCCATTTGCATTTGATATTCCACATTCCTACCGGAACTGCCGTCGGTTCTTCTATTCGGTGCGCGTTTGTTTCCTATGGAACTCCCTACCGTCAGATGTTGTCCAATCATCTAGTGAAATGATTTTCAAGAACAAATTAGATATATTTATGCGTAGTAATTCCACCCTACATCCCGTTTATATAACATGAATTTTTTTCCAAACGAATATATTTTTTACCCATCATACCGCCACAATACATGACATTTTTTGCAACTACAAAACTGTCGATCATCCTAATGACTCAATCTATTTTGTATATATATTTATTGTCCTTATACGAATATCCTGTGGTGTTGTACAGCTACGAGCTTTTTTATACCATAAATTCTTGAATCTTGAATCTTGCTTTTCATGTTTCTTAATTCCATGCACTTTCATTCAAAATTTCTCATTTAATAAATAGAAATTTTAATGTGTTTGCTTTTGCACTCATCAGACTTTTGGGTGAATTCTGCTCTTGTGTTTTGATGGATGATATTTTCTGCGTAAATTCTGAATGCTCATGATTTGCAAATGTACCGTGGTGCTCAAATTCAAAGCACTCGCACTCCATAACCGGTTCCTGGCTGTTTGCATTTATCAGGTGAAGACAGTAACCTCAGTTTCAGTGTTGACATGCTATGCGCCTTCGACTATTGTACATCACGTCACTAACTGTATAAAGGCATGCATTGTTTAGCTGTGCATGAGACACACGTCATGGACACATTATCAATGAATATCATGGTGAAACCGAGGTGCTTATAGTCATCAGTTCCGGTTATGATCGGCAACAGTTTGGAGAGAAATATATCTACATACAAACTAGAGTTGGTACATTGGACAAAATGTCCGAGTTTCAATCATGATATCTTGGTATAAATTTTCTCTGAGAAAACACATTTTGGCAAATATAATCAACCCAGATCTTCACTATCCGCGGGTGTGTACAGCGTAGCGCACTTGTTTGGAAAATAAACGTAAAGGCCTTGCAACATGTCCCATTGAGTAAAGATGTGTGGACTGAAACAGATTGACGTAACGTTTCGCCTCTGACTCAGACGCTTCGTAAGACCAAGGGTGTCAATTTGCAATTTTATTTGAAAATTGGGAATTTACTGCTCCGGTCATATTAATACGACAGTAAAGCTTTAAATGAGGATTTCAAAAATCGTCAACTTCAATCACAACGCCTAATACCGGTGTAGACGAAACCGAATGTGACTGGCAATTTTAAATTTTCTTATTAGGCTTTAACGTTTTTCACATATTCGTTATTCGTATTTAAAAACGTGTGATTAAATGAATCTGATTCAATGAAAATTCGTTTTAACGTTAGAGGCATTTTTCTCCTTCTTCCTCTTCTTGTTTATGCAATTTAACGAAAAAATTGAAATCTCCTGCAATGAAATTCGGTCATCAGCAAAAGAATTTGTCATCTTCATGGTTTCACCGGATTTTTTTCAAAGCAAGTGCTGCATTTTGACGGAATTGAATTAAGTCAATTTCATCAAAATTTGAAGGGGCGGTTGTCCGAGAAGTTTTGAATTAATCGGAATAAACCCTAATCAAATCAAAGAAGTATTGACGATATACGAAAATGTATTATCAGGAGGTCGTGTTATAAATCGAACTTGAATATACAGGTATGGATGAATCTAGAAATGATGAAGATTTTTGCTGGGCCCTTGAGTTTCTATCTTATAAATAATTTCCCCATTATTATTTAAACTCTTACTTAACGCAGATCACGCCGCTGGCTTGCAACCGATGCCGATTCACCGAGTACTGCCTATTGATGCGAGCGTGGCGGCAGATATCGATCATCCCGAATCGGACTATTTAGTGATTCTAAAAGCTGTGGGGCATAAACAGTTCATGCGTCTATGATGTACATCCTAGGTCAACATCGACTGAATAAGGCCACCAACTTAACCCATTTAAATGCGTATGCTCACATCGACAACCAAACGTTGAGTGACAATATACGTGAAAAAATTAAGGAATGCATTATTTGGCATTGAATGAGCAATGAACACAAAATGTCACAAAATATTTTTGACATTTTGAGCACCAAAAAATATAAGTATAATAGTTCCCTTAACAAGATATAAAAACCGTAATAAAACGCTAAATACACGAACACTGACAACTTGACATTTATTCGGATTTATTTTTCACACTGGCGAACTCTTTTTGCGCCATTCCTTTGATATCACATATGCGTATGTTGCGTTGATGGAATTAGATATAATATTCCATCCTTTTGCAGTATCTGAATTCCATAAATCTTCTTCTTCCAGAGCAGGACGGATTACTTTCACTATTTGTTGGGCCACGATCTGAAAATATTAGTTACATTACATAAAATTACAAAGACAAAAATATTTCCAATACGATAGCTTTTTTCTGTTGTTCGAAAAATTTCTAAGATCATGTCGGTAAAAGAATAGTGTAGATCGAATATTTCCCCATGTCTTAGTTAATATTGACTTGAATGAAAAATGCTAGAATCTCATAAATGTTTATGTGAGTGAGTAACACAATAACTTGCAAATAAGTTTAAATTTACAAGATGAAATTTCTGGTTACACTCTTCGATATATTTAATTGCAAGGATTTAAAATTAACGTGTGCATGTCTGGCTGCTCTCGAGTTAGATGTTTAAAACATCAACCCTGAAATGAAGTAGTATCAAGGTACGACGTGCGTTAGCGATGAGTGCGACTAAGAAGATTCCTCATGATATGCAGAACACCACCATCTGGCACAACACAAATGTTAGAATCGCCGAAACGACCGACTCATAATAATTCGAGTTTCGGAAGGAACACATGACAACACTTCGAGCAACGACATCCTACGAAGCACGAGAAGATGGAGAACGTCAACTGATATCGATTGATCTGCAATTCATTAAGTCATTTAAAGGAGCACCGCATGGTTAACTCTTAGAGTTAACGCGTTGGCACGAAATCTATTGACAGATCCGATCGAAATGACAACCGGGAGAGACATATTGAGGTCAGTGATGTGGTTATGTGCTAGGCGTGCCTCCCTATCATTGCCAAGAGCGTACTAAATGAGCTTCACCTATTGTCGTACTTTTATGTTGTTGGATTTATGAGTTAATACAATTAGCTTTGAAAAGTTTCGAAATCGGCGATGAATCGAGACACGATCGACAAGATGGTGTAACATGTGGGGGACATGATTTGTGTTTGATCGAATCCTGAATCCCGTGCGGTCAACGTATTATCGTTAATACAGATTACGCGGTTTAGCATCAATTGACCCGACATAATTTCATCCACGCTTTCAACCGTTGTAGTAAGTTTGTTTAGAAAAGTTGAGATATACTGAGGATGACGGACCTCAATCAGAATTTCCTTTATTCAATCAAAATATCAACTATCTATTCTTTTGAATAGAATGAAGATTGTTGTCATGGAATGTTAAATGCCCATTTTATAACAATGTATCCATGTACATGAGGGATTAAGTGAGACATTCGCAATTAGCTTACGTTATTAAAAATTTGAATGTGTCATTTGCTTGCTGTAAATGTATACAAGTATTGGCACACAATTTGGCAAGGTGGTCGCGAAAAGTTCAATGTATATAAGTACATAAGTGTTGATATTACATTAGAAATTAACTTACCGGAATCATTTCTATGCATGGGATATACGCACAATGCCTCCATCCAACACTTAGCAAGATACTGTCAACCTTCTCCGGACAGTCGAGGTTCTCAATCACCATCTCAAGTACGCCGAGCATCCGACGGCTGTGAGCCTTTAAAGCGGGATCATGGGCTAACTCTACTGCACTTCTATCCTTGAAACGTGAAAACGCATCCCGGAAGTTTGTGTGGCTTTGAAAAAGGCTGTGATTATGGAAAACAGGTATTTTCGGCATACTTCTAGAGGTTTATTTATCAATGGGACATTTTATGTACAACAACTAATTTCGTATGATATTTATACCCAATTACAAACAGGATCTATTTTTATGTCGCTGTTTTTTTGCTATTGACAATCTCCGAGGTTCTACACTCACCTTGTTGTGCTTATAAAAATGGATTCGATCTAGCCTATGATGCTAACCAGATAATATTTGTACATTTTTATAGATGATTGAATATTTTTCCAAAATCTATAACTTTTGTTTTAAAGGTTTTTTAATACCTGTAATTCCAGACAGTAGGATTTATCTCAAACATAGTTCCTGGAGTTTATGTTTGACCAAATGCAAAGATAATTTTATGTTACGGATCATTTAGATACCAGAGTAACAGTGCCATGCATAACTTTCATCGTGAACGCAATACTCGATAGCTTGAAATTGGTTGTTTGATGTTTATGTTATTCGTGAAGCGTCAATCTAGTTTGCACAAGAATAAAAAGAGACTACATGATATTTGTTATCACAGATTACCTAGCGTAAATTATGTCCAGCGCAGACATTTTTGTATCAAATAAACTTCCTGGCGAAAGTATAGTGTTGCTCACATCCCCACACATACACACCACAACCGGTTTCCGTTCTTCATCCCCTCATCAGCTAGAAACAGTATGATTAGGTTCAGTGTGCTTGGAAGCAATGAAAACGTTGTAAACATGTTTATAATTGAATTTTCCTGTTGAATTGGGTTTATACATTACACTCCAACTGCATCAAGGCTCCATGAATTTGATATTAAGGTCTCTACCTGAGAAAGGCAGACCGTCGCAAACCGGTTGTACTGTGTAAGTGCAGTGATGTGGGCAATCCTATACAGTGTTTTTCCTAAGCGCTATGAGCGCTTGAACCAGAATAACTTTGTGATTTTGTATTTTGAAACTGCGGTTTGTCTTAAGAACCGTATTTAACAGTGGCATTCCAATGAAACATCATGGCGGTTCTCATATCAAATCGTCAACATCTTGTGGTCTCGTGCGCTAAGTCGATTGACGTAACGTATTTTAGAAATGTTTTCAAAGTGACTTTGCATGGATATTTGTTGTGTTAAGCCCGGGAAACATTTCTATGCTCACTAGATAGATCCTTTGCAGTCGCCTATGCATGGAGTTGCATCGATGTATTGCAATGATAATTTTTCCGTAAATTGATCTCACATTAACCAACTTATATTTTTCCACCATATTGTTTCATCGATATATTATGAAGCCTCTGATGATAAGTTTGCTAATTACAGTTAACATTCCTAATGTTGAGATAAAATGTTTAAGAAACGTTGATTATATTGCTGCAAAAAAGATTTATGTTCAAGTATATTTGTTTCAACCGCATGCATTACAATTTCGTTGAACTTACTTGAGAAATGCAATCACTCCGATTTCAGCTGAGAATGGGGCCAGAAATCTCCAGCTGTTTCGCACTGCAGCGACTTCATTCTTAGTGATCTCGCAAAAGCTCTTTTTGGACTCTTTGTAGGCACTTCGTATTTCATTATAATTAGTGTCAGTGTCTTTCGTTTGATGATTTGATTGTTCTTCTGTATGCAGATTCTCGCGCACGCATGATATCGTATCATTAGCGTAACCATCTTTTCTATTTTCATCGGAACAGATTCCAAAAATTCGTTTCATTTGGCGTTGCAAATATTTAACCAAACTCTCTTTTGGTTGTTTTGATTTCTGGCTAGCTTGTAAAGACGACCGTGCACTGATCACTGAGGTCGATTGCTCACTGAGGTCGTCAGGTTTCGTGACAATTTCACTGGTCATTGCTCGGCGATCACTAAATAAATAGTCGTGAGCTCATACCAGATACGAAGTTCATAGGTGAAATATTGTACTAATCGAGTTCAAAACTAATTAAGGAATATTTTTTGGCTAGTATTGAAATTTTATTAGGCATTCTCGAAGTAATATTTGTTTAAAATAAATCTAGTTTTCCACCATTCTCGGATTATATAACAAGTGATATAATGCATTCTTTTTCGTCTCTCCAGCTGCTGTTTCCATCTAATTGTTCTGTGAGAAATGAAGCCTGCTTAGAATCGATCGAAATGCAAGCGCATGCGTCGGTTGAGTACGATCCATAAACACCATTTGCACGAAATCGAACGATTTACTTGCTAGCATATATTTACTCTATTGAGGTCATTAAATAAGTTAACAAACAATAATCAAGAATAACAAAGCTTTATTCGAAAACATTCCAAATTCCAGTTTCAGGCTTATTTACAAATCACAACGAATTCTATTCTAATTGCACATAAAAATCGAAAACATATTCACAGAAAATATACACGTGATATAAACGAGATAAATTCTATCGTAATTGTAAAATAAGCAGTAAACATCCACAAAGGTATTGTGAAGCAAATGGGATAAATGATCGCCGATATGAAGAAGTTTTGGAAGTCAATATAAGGTGTTTTGATAGAGTCTTCGAAGAAGCTTGACTCTTAAGGAGATCCTCATGCAGCGGATAGAAAAGAGTACTGAGACTACTATTAATGAGTATGGTAAGAATTCCTAACTCCCTCTTTGTATTGTGTAGTGTTCAACTAAAGTTCAGTATGATTTAGCTCAGTCCAAATATGGTTTTGTTACATCTATCTTTACTATATTTACTTGGATGCCATAAATTCGAATAAGGAGAATTTGATTAAACGTCACTAACGTAAATATTGGCAAGTTAAGCAATCCCTCATCATTCTCTGTGACTGCTGTTGAACGGAGAATTTTCTCCCCCATCAACTTCAAGTCAAATAATCTGCAAGATTCAATATCCGATCTAGAAGCTCTATATAGATTGCCAGGAATTCATCCTGCCCCTTTGGAAATAAGCTGCCATATTCAAGTTTGGTAATGTGTTATTCAGAAATTCGGTAGACGGGTGACTATCTGATTTAGCGATGTATTAGTTCATAGAAGGATGCTAATAAAACCCGAACTGACCGTTGCCGAATTTTGTGTTATTTTCGAACGACATGGTATTTCGGATATCACAACGATTTGATAGTCTACCCGTTAACTGCAAATGCTGACTAAAATAGTAAACGTATGGAGCATTGTGTTTTGAGCAGCAAGTCAAACCTAATTCGAATGACCCCATTCAGGTTTACATGGATGTATAATTATGTCCCTTGGACAGCACTGCTTGTAGATTTCGAAATTCAAAATATCATCAGTGTAGGAGACCCAACAAATTTGAGAAATATTTCAGAGGAAATGGTGCGATTTCACCCAAATGGATCGAAACACCAAATGGAGTTGTAGTAGTTTAATGTGTTTGATGCGGTGAATGTGACACTCAATAATTTCTTTACAATTACGAGGTAAAATGCGCTGAATTCATTACCGACGCCAGAAGATGAGGCCACATTTCATACTACAAATTACTAGCCTCCGAATACTGATCACGGGCCCGCAGCTGCTTCATTGACCGATCTTATCAGTGAAATTTATTTCCATTGCATGCAGAGTATGCCGGTCCACCGAGAACGGAGATAATGGATATTGCTAAAGCTGAATATTGATTTTGCTCCTTTGGTTTGTGTTATGAACAGTGATGGTCGATGATCACTTTCGTGAATACTGCCATTCTACTGAACGACAGATGTTCAGCTCTACGAATGAGTTAAACAATTTAGGTGCAGAATAATGGATACTGTCAAAATAATGGAAAATGGATGTGCGCAATTGGCTTATGCAATTGTATGTAATAACCTTCCGCTATATGTAATGATGCTTCATTTGGCCCTTGTTAACAGTCAGGAAAGACGCTTGAATAAGTATATTGCAGGATAAATGACAACCGGGAATGTGTTAAATCACTTGGGCATTGCCAGGATCAGTTGGTGGATAAACATAAAATGGCATTTACTATTACTACTCAAAGATCAATAAACGCGGTTAAGATGAGTTAAGACTGGGGCTAAATATCAAAATAGTCAAACCTTGCGTGATGAATATAGTGCGATTTCACTAAAAAATGTTTGGATCACAAGCATTTGACGGTTCTGAGTTAAAATACTTTGTATAAGTGGTCAGTCTAAGTGTGCGGAGCTCACTGATCCATTCCTCTTATTAACCAGAAGAATTACTTATCAATTCCAATAGCATTGTGATCAAGGCTTTCGCCGATGGGTTTAACACAGCTTCTTAGCTTTAATAACTCAGTCGAGGACGGTCATGATAACGGCTTCAAAATTTGGTGCGTTGCAAAAACGGTTCTAGCTAGAGAAACGCCATAAACACTAACAAACAACACGGACCTAAGAGAAGATGCACCCCAGCTGGAAGTTGTTGACGTCGGACGTCGAAAGCCAAAGTCATCTGGAAGATATCGCGCGGATAACAATCGTTTCATTCAGGACCACGACTACCATCGCCACATGGAACTTCCGGACTATGTATGTGACTAGAAGCACAATGCAAGTGGTTCAAGGCAGATGCGAATATATTCCAGCATAAATCAATCTATCCTTTTGGTGCTGTATACCCACTAATGTAGAGATCCGCAGCTTAATTGAGCAAGCGAAGAACGGCATTTTTCCAGGACCTGAATTGCTAAAGGCGGACGTCCAGACCAGAGTAGAGCTATTCCAAATATTCTCTACAAGATCTGAGAAGACGTACCAGCTGAGTGTAAAGAAGGCCATTTCATCAGACTCCCTAAGAAAGGCTACTACAGTTCCTCCTGCAGCTACCAAAGGATAACGCTGCTGTCCATCCAGGGATGGTGTTTAAACCCATCTTGCTGAACAGAATGAAAGTGGCTGTTGACCTACATCTTCCTGACGAAAAAGAAATATCGTGCACACATAAAATCCGAACTCCACGCATCATTCTGGAGGAGTCCCATGCAACGAAACCCGTCAAAATCATCGACTATGCGATGAGACGACTTCTCTAAACGGCTAGAAATAAAATAAAGCATATAGATAGGCGATGTACTAATGATAATTGGACAGAAATTAAACTCAGTATCTAAACGTTTGAGGAGATTGGCAATCATCCCGGTATGTGTGATGAGATCAAATGAGTCATCGGTGCAAAAAACGTAAAACAGCTTTAAGTAAGTCACTTTCTGGTAACCAGATTGTCCACAAACTCAGCAGATAGGAAGATGGGTAGAGCCCTTCTCGTCTCTCTACTCAGCACAGTTTTTACTGAATGCACTTGAAAATGTTGATCATCATCCTAAACTATGACAGCATTACATCAGTAACAAGTAACAAGTGATTAAATGTCATACAACTATGGCATAGTATCAAAATTCTAAAGGATATGGGGAAGGGTGAGAACTGAAAAGCTACTGAAGCTAATAAAGTTTAGGCATAGATAAACCGCGATGATTTGCTTACACCTCAAATCAAACGTATCATAACAAGCTTTCTTCGCCACTTCACTTAACAACAGACTAGAATAAACAAACAATCCAAAAAGATGTCTACAACATGATAGCCACTAAATATTGGTTGTTTAACAAACCTTTATACACTTATATACTCCCCTACTCTCGTTGAACTCAACAGAGCAATCGACCACTTAGCAAGTGGGACGGCCTCTGGTGACGACAAGATTTCATCTTAGCTCATAAAATACTGTAGAATAGCTTTAATACACCCGCTTCATCGATTGCTTTTTCGGTGCTGGCAGAAGCAGTGCGTCCAATAAGAGATGCCAGGCACCGGGATCATCAAGCTATTTAAGAATCAGGGTAACAATTACAGATGAATTTCTCTTCTAATTGTTGTAAGTATTTTTTTCCTAAAGTCATACATATGTGGCTTAACATTTTACCTGATAGTGTTTACTCCCAATCTGGTGGTGATAAAGGCAGACAACTCACTGACACATCGGAAATGAGAACCGGATTATTGCAAGGCTGCTTACTCTCCCCGTTGCTGTTCCTGATGGCCATATACTGGATCATGAAGATAACGAGAGACCAGAAGCTGAACGGCATCCACTGGACACTTTGAAAGCAGATGGGCGACATCGACTTCACCGAAAACCTGGCCATTTTCTCCCACCCTATTGACAGATGCAATAAAAATAGCATCGTTTCGTTTAACTCAGCTAGGCTGGGTCTCAACAACAACAGAGGGAAGAGCAAGGTGTTCAAGACCAACGCATCCAACACGACACCCATTAGGATATAAGGCGAGGCGCTTGAAGAGATGGACAGTTTCACCTATCTCAACAGCATCATGGACAAGATTGGAGGAACGGATGCAGTCATCAGAGTCTTCTATCAGCTGCAGAACATCTTGAGATCCAGCTAGATCAGGCTTACCACCAAGATAAGGTTCTTTACCATATTGTTGAAGCCAATACTACTTCACAATGCATAAACCTAGGAAGCCACAGTCACCATCATAAACAACTTTAGGTCTTCATCAACTTCTTCCGCAGGAATATCCTAAAGATCTGCTGGCCCGACAAGATCATTAATGAATTAATGTGGACACACCCGCAAAACTGAGTGAAACATCACTAGACAATCTCTTAACTTGAAAACCCTCGAAAAGAGGAAGAGATGGCAGCCTAAAGATTCCTGGCGCCGAGACATGGATTTAGACGCCAAGCAGATGGCAAATAAATGGGAACAGCTGGAGAGAGTCGCCCAGAATCGTGATACCCGAAGAGACCTGGTTGGCGGCCGATGTCCATATGATGACAAAGGCGGAATGCACGGAAACTTTTACCGCTACTACATTAAATATCTTGGCAATTTGGTATGCTGGAATTGAATTCTTAGCCGCTGATCAATCCTAATATAGTTTTATGATGATCTAGTTGCTATAAAAATCAATCTCATTTCAGCTGTGTCTCTTCACGCAATTCCGATGTTCAAAGAATCGCGCATTATGTTCCCCGTAAATCTGCTTGATGACAATCGGTGCATTGAAATATGCAAATGCTGTTCCGGACATTTTGGAGGTATAACCTTGTTGTTTAGGTGTGGTAGAGCCGAACGGATGATGGAATTGTTCTCAAGAGTCATTGATCTCGATGATTGTATGATCGGCATAAAAATCACACAAATGATTCGTTCACGTTTGATATCCTAGCCTCTACCCGCAAATTAGTATTTCACCCTGAACAAGTTGCGTTTTATAAAACATTCCGGCCAAAATTATAACGAGTGTTGACCCGCTTCATATTCTTTTTTCCTTTCCAGTTCAACACTACGTAAGTGTTATATCTAACGGAAGGTAAAAGAAGCTCTGAACACGCATAGCTTTTTCACATAGGTGGAATAATAACACATGACAGATCTTCTATCGATGAGCCTAAGAAATTCTAGTGTTTATGTCTTAGCATCTAGTTTCTCTTCTAGGGAGCAAGAAATTAAACACACTCACATTAAAATTGAACATAATTTCATTGTCTACAATCGGAACTGATTTTAAGCACTTCGTGAAGTGATATTTGGTCTTGCTGGACAACTACATATTATCGTCCAGCTGCTTCTTCGAATCAACTGAACGTTTCATTAAAATGTGCACAGTAATCCTACCTCGCCTGATAATTATCACGGAAATTAAATCTTGCTAAAATCTAGCAAAACTGCTAAAGCCTTCCTACTTCTATTATTTGAACAGCAACGTAAGCGTTAATCCGACAATCTATGCTGAGCCTGCGAAGGCATTCGTTCCGACACATTGATGATCACCTGAAAACTGAAGGTACGTATTATACTATAAGAAAAATGTGATGGCCCTTTTGATTTAAAAATGTAACACCTTATTGAACTCTGGCTACCATAATTCCCTATGCTTCATTGATGTGGCTAAAATATCTTCATGTTTTCCTTCAATCCTGTTAAAATTGTCTTCAGTTAAGTTGACCCGTACTTTTAAAATTAAGTTGAGAGCGCTCATTTGAATGCATCTCCATCCCACAAACACACACACACACACCACGACCGGTTTCGTGCTGTTTGTACTCATCAGGTAGGGACAGTAGGATCAGGATCCGCATGCGCCTGAAACAGTGGGAAAATGGTAAACAAATTGCGCTTGTTTGCCACTGTTAGGGAAGAATGGTACGACAAATCTGTTCAATCACATGAGCAACCACTCATTTAGACTGGCTTTGAACCCATGACCATGAGTAAAAAAGCTCATTTGCATGCATTTCCATCAGTGATCAGTGCAAACGCACGAAAATGGTCGTGGGCTGTGTGTGATGGGAGTGCGTGCAAATGAGCTTCATAATCATTGTTTAAATTATCATGCAAATGAGTTTTTATTCATGGTGATGTGTTCAAACATCGTGTGATTGAACAGGTTGGTCCTTACCCAACATTGGCATACAAGCGCAACTTGTTTATTTTGAGAGATGTTTAGAACTCATATGACTTATACGGTTGATCTCACACTCGGTATCTGTTATGCAAATACGTTCCATTACGCCTTGCTGTGCAATGATCCTTGGGTAAGTGAACTTCGATTTTAAAAGAAAAAATGCTGTATTTTATACGTCAAGTAACAGTGCCGAATAACGAGACCAACTCTTAAACTAGGAAATTAAAACTTCTATTGAATGCATCACAGATTTCTTGGTCAAGACAGGAAGATGCTTCATCTAGAAGAACGGGTCGTCAAATCCACGTATACTATCCGTTGTGCGTCGACACATTATAATCTCGTTAGATGATGAAAATCTTGCCACGTAAAATATTGTTTAATAGTGATGGCGATTTTAATATCAAAGTTGTAAAACATCTAGTCTTTGTCAGCAAATCGAGGAAAAATCAGGATTTATAGAACAAAGTTAACTGATCGAACGTGTACAATTTCGCTTACCGATCGCACCACATGGAATGCTTGAAAACGATACGTGTGTACAATTTGCACTGTGTCGATTATCCTTTTGTTATCATATATTTCTAATGCTTCACTCGATTGATCAAACAACACAACAAATCTTTGTTCTAGTCTCGATTTCTATTGGGCGCTACTTCACCTCAGTTCAGTGGATTGCAATTCTTTCAATCAGGTTTCGCTATCTGCTACATACTGGTTCTCGTTTAATATTTCGAATGGAATCACATTATAACGCGTGGCAACATGAAATTTAACGCTTAACAATAATTCATTGAAATAATGCTTTTCTTATTATGTATTACCTTATTTTGTGAAAATTTGTCTATAATTTAACTAAATGGCATCACACCATTCGCTATACGATTCATATTAGAGTCTATCTTACCTGTCATAGTTCCCGAGTAGCATTCTCAAACGCAATAAAGAAAGATCAATCAAGTTTCAATTAATCTGGGCCTCGTCATATACACCCCTTTCATGTGTCCCAGATACTAGAGCACGCTCCGTAATCGAAGGGCATGCACTGATGACTTTTCATCTCGAAGATGTGCAATAATTTCCGAATAAAGGGCCCGACTCCAGTCAAGTTTACATTTTTGTTAAGCACCGCAGCAGATGCGGTCATGTGCGAACTAATGTTTTACGGAAACAGATTACCTGAACCATTAGATTGTGTAAAACGAAAGCCAATGCTAATGTACAATTGTTGATTTCCATGGCAATATGATCATGGGCTTGCACGAAGTCATCAACAAAAAATATTGCAACTTGTTTCAAAATTAATAAGAGTCCGATTTGGGCAGCCTCAAGCCTTTAAAAACTGTTGCTGTCTCATTTTTGCATTCTTAAAGCTAGCTTCCATTTTTACTGATGAATGTCCAAAGTTTTACTAATATATTGGCTGAACAAACCCAGTTGTGAAAATGGTACTTACTTGAACTTACCGCTGGTAATGATACCTAGTTCCAACATTGTATGACTGAAAGCGGACTATTGATCACCAAAATGATTCTACTTTGGAACGATCGCTCACGTAAAGGCGGTTCTGTAAGTTCATGCTGCCACGAGCGTCTCCATCGCAGGAAAATTCACGATCCCAATCTCGAATTATAAGATTACCAAGCATGTAGCTTTTACTCAGGAACGGTTAACAGTGTGGAATTCACCTGGTGTTTTATAGGTGGTTGTTCATCTCGCACATCTGACAGTGTGACTCAGACTTGTCACACCTAGTAGATTCAGTCTGTAGAACAACGTGACTAAGAGTATTTGTTTTGTCCAAATATGTTCATTAATTTTTTAACGTTAGCCATTTCATGAGAATTTCTCCCACAGTTATCAATTGCTTGAGTTGTGTCACCTGGATGTTTTTTCTACCGCTTTTACCATTTTTGTTTTAAATTATGAACCTATATATATATATATATATATATATATATATATATATATCATATACCGTGGAGAAACGCTTTCAACAAACAACTGCATGGAGAACACAAACAATTATTTTCATGAAATTTGCGTTAATGTTTTTTTTCAAAAACATGGCAGTTCGGAATTGGATAATACATCACCAAAATCTTCAACAGATTGACCGATTGATTATCAGCGTAAGTGCCTCTCACCGAAAAATTCAGAATACTCAGAGTTATTTTTCTTAAGAAGTACATTTTAGGAGAAGATGAAGGATGGATAAACGAATGAAATTATTTTTACAGATAATATTAGAATCTTATGTTCACTCTAATATATAAGGACGCAGTAAGTAAGTAAGCAATCAGTCAATCAATCAATTAATTGGCAACATCTTTTGATTAAGTTATCTTGAGGTGACTGGATCGATGGATCACCCACATAAAAATGTAGATCACAAGTCTTGGCCAAACTGTCTAGGAATGTTCGTATTAGGTAGACGAAACGACAATGTACAGGGCCATTTAGAACTATGCACACGCTTCAGTCTTTGTTTCACTAACACATTCTTTCAAACAAAGCCACAGCATAAAGTCTCTTGGAAACAGCCGTGGTCTAAACATTTCCATCAGCTTGATCTTATTATCCATACGTGCACTAATATGAAAAGCATATTGGTAACCAGATCATATCAAAGCGCATATTGCAACACTGACCAGTCACAGATTGTACAAAAGTGAAGCTTCGCCAGACTAGATTTCACCGCGCCAAACAGACTGGTAAATCAAAATTAGACGTCAGTCGTATGTGCGAACATAATCTTGCTGTGCGATTTGAACAAGCTTTTAAAACCAAGCTCAATAAAACAAGTATACCAGATTCAGACTATGAATAGTGGGAAACATTTAAAAACTGTTTACGTCGAGTCACTTTTTCCCCCTATTGTCCAAAGAAAGCTCAAACAAGCAACTAGTTCGAAGCATAAGCTTCTGCAATTACTAATGTTTTAAATGACAAACTTTCAGTGTTATTTAAGTTAAAAAGTACGCCAACAGGTGAAAACGTACGACTTCTATAAACGGCTAGAAATAAAATGAAACCTAAAAATAGGTGATGCGCTAATGACTATTGGACAGAAATTAAACTCAGTATCCAAAATTAAGAAGTCGACCATTAAGGAGACCGTATTTGCGTTACAAAGTCGTTTGCAAAAGATATATGAAAGCTCTTCGGTTTGACCCAGGATTTGGAAAGAACTTCCTGTTGATCGCTCACTTTGATGGCACTGTGTAAAGGGTCGTCTGTAAGCTGGAAAGGATCAGGTTCCAAAAGTTGTCATAGCCGAGGGTGGCAGTGGGGATAAGATCCGACTAAATATAAAATGCTCGCATATTGCGTGGGTCTCAAATAGCCTCTGACAACCAAGTGCAGCTTCTGGCCTGCACGAGTGGCTCTCCGAACCCGGCGGAACTGCTTGTACCAATAGAAAAGGGGGCGAGGGCGAGTGACTGGCGCCTGAAAACCATTATGCTTCGTTAGCCGGGGAGGGCATTTCATCTAGGAGAAGGAAAACCCTGATTTTAGACCTCCACTGCCTTGCGGGATACTCAATCGCGAGAAAGGCTTCGGGAGTAAACCCTGAGGAAACATCTGGAGCAGAGTCTCGTAGACCGTTAGGTGGTGCATATCACCTCTTTCTGACAACTCCCTGCTGCCTTGAAGATAGCACTTGGTTGTGCAAAGGCTAGAGAAGCTGACTGGAACCAGCGCCGTGCAGTGCGTGTGACGCTGCTTTGTACCTCAATTCCCAAGACACTTCATGACTTAATGATTATTACAAAATATCACTAATGCTACGGAGTTCCCGGTACTCGACGCGCCTCATGCATTCCCAGTGGCTGGGGTGGAAATTAAGCAAGCTTGTTTCCTTAATACCGGCTCCCCGCTGTTTATCTCATGTTGGAATGTCAGAACGCTCCTCGATCCCGGTATCCAATGCCTCACGATGCGCAATCTCTGCGACTATGGCGTGCGTATAGGCTGTTTGATGGAGATAAGAATCCCGGGCACTGGCTGCATTCGTATCAAGATTCCAGGAAGAGACATCTCGTACTGGTTCTACCACAGCAGACCCACTGACAACTCTTGGCTACATCGCGTTGCGATTGAGCTTGATGCGAAGTCCCGAAATGCCCTAACGTTATAGGAAGTCGTTTCACCACGAATTTTCTTCATGCGTTTCCTTGGAAACCCGTTCAACCCGAGATTTTTGTCTGTTTACGCGCCTACCATGCCCACTGACGATGCATCCCTAGGCGCGACACGCTGATCATTGCTGGTGACTGGAATGCCCATACAGGCGCACCGGACGCTACTACTCTGCGGATAGTTGGCATGTTCATACAGGCGCACCGGACGCTACTACTCTGCGGATAGTTGGCATGTTCAGTCTTGTAACACGTTGCAAAAATGGTAAGCGCATGTTTAATTTTTCGCCAGCTTTAACCGTCTTACAATGACGAACACGCGCTTTCAGCATCCTAGGGTCAATTATTAACATGTTAACCAACGACGGACGCACTGCACACCAGCTGATATATATATATATATATATATATATATAATCAAATAAACCTTTTATCACATCATTTGTCTGCACTCCGGTCCCGGTCACTCTCTTGTTGATATCTGCGATCCGATCACTCAATTGCGGAGCGGTGCAATTTTTCTGGGCAAATTGTTTAAAAACATGCGGATGACGCCTAAAAAACCGAGATGTTTTTTGTCAAATGATTCAGTCATTGATATTGTATCCGAAAAATAAAAACGGTGAATCAATAAAATTGTATTACCAAAACGTAATGATTATTAATCAATTTATACTGCATCTCCATCACACACAAACCCTGCGACAGGTTTCGTGCTGTTTGAACTCATAGCGTACTGTCAGTAGGATCAGGATCCGCATACGTTTGAAACAGTGGAAGAATGGTAAACACGTTGCGCTTGTATGCCACTGTTGTGTAAAATGGTACGGCCAACCTGTTCAATGACTTGAGCACCCACTCATGTAGACTGTTTAAAACTCATTACCATGAATTTAATAGCTCATTTGAATGCATCTTCATCACACATACACACACCGAACGACAGGTTTCATGGTGTTTGCACTCATTAGATAAGGACAGAATAATCAGGATCCGCATGCGAATGAAACAGCGGATAAATGGTAAACAAGTTTCGCTTGTATGACACTGTTGAGTAAGGTTGAAAGGACCAACCTGTTGAATCACATGAGCCCCCACTCATGCAGAATGGGTTTAAAACCCATAACCATTAATATAAATGGTAATTTGCATGCATCTCCATCACACACAAACCCCGCAACCGGTTTCGTGTAGTTTGCACTCATCAGGTAATGTCAGTAGGATCAGGATTCGCATACGCTTGAAACATTGGAAGAATGGCAAACTAGTTTTGCTTGTATGCCACTGTTGGGTAAGGTTTGTACGACCATCCTGTTCAATCACATGAGCCCTTACAGATGTCGACTGGTTTTAAAACACAAGACTGAGTATATATGCTCATTTGCATGCATCTCCAATACACAAAGACCCCGCGACCGGTTTCGTTCCGTTTGCACTCATCAGATAGGGAGAGTAGGATCAGGATCCGCATACGCTTGAAACAGCGGAAGAATGGCAAACAAGTTGCGCTTTCAAGCCACTGTTGGTTAAGGTTGGTAGGTTGGAAGGAAAGAGTTTATGGTATTGCTTATATCTAAAATAAACTTACTCCTAGGTTTTACGTTTGCTGAAAATACATAATGAGAGCATTCGCGTACGTCCTATCGTTTATTGGATCGGATCACCGGATCACGAGTTAGCCAGGCATTTGGATTATTTCTCGCGGGGTCAAAGCCATGAACTTTCATATCTCATTTCTAAACGTCTCTATTCATCAAGTTCGGTCTGCACTATAGTGCACTTCCTAATCTCAACTCAAATCAGAGTAAATTTTTCCATTTTCCATTCTGTAGACATGACCAAGTCACTGCAAGCGGATCTGTCGTAATAGCGTGAACATGCTCTGTGGACCAGCTTTTGAAAACACTACAGCATTAGTCACTTTGTCCATTCACGATACGGTCAAGATACGACGCATGCTTCGTAGATGGAAAGCATTCAGCTTTCCTTCGTGTATTCCTTGAGTGGTTTAGTTTTCCTATCCGGACTGTAAAGTAAGTAGGACACACGCGCTGTATACAATCACCTTTGTCTTTACAGTCAAGGTGCAGTTACTTCAAACACAAAAGTTCAGTCGGGAAAAAATTATCAATCTTTATGTCTAGCGAGAGGTTGTCCGCAACGGTTCAACCAAGATATGTGAAATGATGCACGGGTTCTGGCTGACAGTTTCCAACAGTGAAGATTGGTATTGATCATGCTGATTGTTAGTCCAAAGTCTTTGCATTTCGATGACAAACAATCCATTAGCGACGGGAGGTTTTCTTGTTAGTGAGCAATAAAGTCTTCATCGTCTTTAAAAAGGCAGGTCACGTGTTAGCACATCCAGTTATGTGGTCTATGCTCTCCACCGATTTAGGTTGAAAAGCTTGGCATCACTTCGCGTGAGTAGGTAAATGCCTTCTGTCCTCGACCTAAAAGCGTGCTTCAGAAGCAGAGCAAAGATAATGCCGAACAGCGTGGGAGCAAGACCACACCGGTGTTTGACGCCTCAGTGAATTTCAAAGGCATCTGAGCGGGAACAGTTGAAATGGACTGAGCCATTCATGCACGAGTGAAACGAAATAACGAGTTTGAGCAGCCTTGTGGCGCAGCCCATCAGATCAACCATTTTGAAAAGACCCTGTGGTGAAAGGTCCATGTCGTAGACTCTCCTTGTTTGGCGGCGTTTAAAGCGAAATTGGACTCACATATGCAAAAGAATAACATTCGTGAGCCTTACATTTGATATTCACTATTGCTTTTATACTATTGTATTTTTCATTTTTTTATTCATACCGTAATCCTGTGGTGTTGTAAAGTTTTTATCCATAAATCCTTGAATTCTTGCTCGTTTGTCCTATTGGGATCATCAAGAGTTGTGTCTAGATATTCATTGGTCGTCAACCGCTGGATATTTTCAGGTACATGTGGTAAAAACGTACTCTCCCTAGAGTATAGAGAAGAGAGGTGTTCTACACATCTTTTCATCTGTTGCGTATTGACGACAATCGGGTTACCAGATACAGGTTTAATTGGAACCGTTTTAAGTTTGTTTGAACCAATGGCTCTCTTGATCGCATCACACATACCGTGAAAATTTCCGGTATCCGCAGCTTTTTGGAAATCGAGGCTAATTGCAGTTAAATAGTGACATGCACATCGTCTTGCCGTCTGTTGGACCTTATTTCTAGCTGCACTAAAAAGTCGTATGTTTTCACATTTCTGCATACCTTAAAAATGCTTACGTTTCTCATCCAATGCAGCAGTCACCTCAGAAGATTTGCTTCGAACCGGTCGCTCATTCGAGATACAACTTTTTATCGATTCTCAAAATTCTAAAGCCGATTCGAGTCGGGTTGTATTGGTAAACTCGGATGTGAAGGCTTTTGCAAATCGCGCAGCTAGATTAGGTTTGCACATGAGAGTGCCATTGCTTAGAGCAAGGATGTTTCCGAAAGACTATGCTGCGGTTTTGATTGGAAGAAAGTATTACTGACACAAAAACAGAAATATGTGCACATTTCTAAAAGACGTTGCCTATTTTCATTTGTTTTGCCACCACCGAACATTCCGAGACAGTTTTGCCAAGAATCGTAATCTGCACAAACTCCCGCAGTGGAATCAGCCAATAAAACTACACAGTTCGTTTAAGGCACATTTTTGAGGACTGTTGTGAGGTTATGATAAAAAGTGTTTTTTCAACAGGCGTCGCAGAGAGCATCGGTGCCTAAACGTTGACAAATGTAAAATTACCATTAATGCACTTTAGATTTAAAGTCCAAATCCGTTCGCTCCTACTAATACTCGGTTCTGCTGCTTTTACTAGGTTGTGTCGCACGGCAAACACAACTTCATGCAGTCGAGGCTCAGCAGAATCCCGTCCTTACCCAAACATATGTAATCTCAATCTGTCAGCATACCAGTGTCTGGTAATAGAGTCTTTTGCAGGGCAGACACATCTACATTCATCCTTTTTAGCTCATTGTTTATCACAGCTGATTTTCTTAGGGCTCTGATATTCGAGACGTCGACATTAAAACCTGGAAGCAGACATTTCAGGTTCCCAGTTAAAGAACTGACCTTTGTTAATAAGCAATTCGCTTTGCTGTTGCGGAAATATTCAGTGTGCTTTTCGGTTGATTCCTCATCCCCGTGCACCCAATTAGGATATCAGACCGTGGCAGGACGGCATCTTATTGATCGGGGACAGCCAGTTTGAGTCGGACGGTAGTCGTCCAACGAGACATGAAAATCTCTCCCACCGTCGGAAGCAGCCTCAGGCGCTGAGCTCTACACCAATCGAGCCATATTTTTAACCGGTATTTATTGCTTCCCGTGTTATTATCCGTAGAAGCGGAATGGAGTGTCCTCTCCGATGGTGCGATATGATGTACGCCAGGGCAGTTCATTATGGAGAACTAGCTGTTGACCATGCAGCAAGTGCTGCCTCGCAACGGCACAACTGTAATCAAAGGAACAGCTAAGCTGTTACGTTTGGACAACGATGCCGTCGCAGGAGTTGGTAGGACAAAGTTGAATTAAACTTCGGAGTTCCTAATGTGACTCCGGATTTTTCTCCGAGGTTGACTCCTAAAGCCTTTTCCATGATTGAATGTAGACTCAAGGGATTGAAGTTAGAGATAAGGGTTTTCCCTTCACCTAGTTGGACCGCCTTCATGGACTTTGTAGATCCACCTTCACGAAGTATGCTGGTTTTGAGGCGCCAGTCAGCCGCATTTTTTTTACCTCTCAGTAAAAACAGTTCCCCGGGTATCACAGGACCACGCGTGCAGGCCCAAAGTTGTACGTGGTTGTCACAGGCTACATGAGATGCGTGACATTGGTGCATTTTTGGAATTGAGAGCTTATCCCCAAAAGCGCCCCGGCCATGACAACCTTGGGACCGCTTATTACATGAAATCGTGAAATTATCACAGTCACTGAGGTACATGCTCCCAAATTGTTCTTTGAAACGACAACATGACATAAGGCCATGTCTCTTCGGAAAAGTTAATATAGCAATGTTGATTCTAAAGTTTTACCATGAAGAGAAGTAGCCCCGTAAGAAGAGACTATGGCTCATTGCACGTTAATAAAAAGCACGCATGTTGCCAAATCATTTCACATCATGCAGATTCGTGAAGTTCACTACAACATTTTTCGCACCATTCCCAAATTTTGCCCACATTAAACGTCATTTCTACAGTGAGCTTGCATTGAAGGCTCGTAATGTTGAGCGACTCTCGACCAATTTAGCATACTACAATTCGGTTTGGCCTCATAGTGTCGATCCTAGAATGATCGGATTGCTACCTATTGGAATAACTGCGCCTATTGAAAGAGGTTGCAGAACTCGACCAATCACGGCAATTAGACGATAGAACAGACGTTGTAGATACTATCCATAATGGTCGAGTTTATCCGACGTTCAAAAATTAGAAACCGATTATCCTCACTGGTGTGTTGTGAAAGGTTAAAGACAGGTTGATCAGCGAAGAAATGTTGTAACCTCAATCAAAATTTCTGTACTAAATAGAGCACAACAAGGAGTCATAATCTCCATAATCTCTATTGATAATCAAGCTAACCAGCAGCCTTCCATTGTTATATGGTTCAATTCAGTTGGCACAGGACTGCAAATGGCAGAGAAACCAATAGAACATCCAGAATTTCTGTCGGCGGAAAGTTTCAAAGTAGCGCTCACCACCGCCAAAGTCGGTTCTTTGTTCCTTGGTATCCTCGTCGTATGCGATGATATGTCATGTGTTATCCAGGCTGTAGTTCGGTCCTAGTATTTGTAGCTGCGACTTTTAAAAACGGAAAGCGTTTGTTTTCACCAAGCCGGTAAGATGTTAGCTATGGAAAATTAGTGCGTATATTTAAAACACGAGATTAAAAAATGAGGCATCATATATTTGGATTATTTTAAGTATTGGTAAACACCGTATAAATGTTAAATGAATAACAAAAAATTCATGCCAATTCTGTCGTCGGGCGACCTGCATATTTATCTAAACTTGTCGGGGAAAAGCTCATGGCAAAAGGCATCCAAACCGCCTTTGCATGCACCTTCTGATATGCAAGCAATTAGTTTCTCAGGCAGCTTGTTCTAGAAGCTTACCAGTTTTTCACTGAAGAAGTGTTGCCTAAGATTCAGATGGCTGTGATTTGTCGCGAGCTTTATTGTATGTCCTCTAGTTGAAGGGTTGATCGCTCGAGGTGACAAGTTTTGTGAACCCTGGTCGCCTAAACCTCTTAGGATTTAGAAGATTTCTATCAGGTCACCCCGTAGACGCTGAGGCCGAAGGCAGAAGAGATTTAAATGTATTAGACGTTCCTCGTAGGGTCAATAACCCTCACAATAGATTTAAATTCGATCCTATCGTTATTCACAGTTACTGTAATTTTGTCGACTGCTGGAGACAACATATAATATATATTCTTGGAAATCCAAGGCATGCAATTCATGATCAGTTTATCAAAATTTGAACAGCAAAAGAAAATAGTACAGTGCAAGTGACCGAGGTGAGCGGGATGTTTAAACATTTTTTCCGTTCAATAAGGGAAATGAATATACAGTAGGTAAGAAAAGATTTTCAATATCTAATTGAAATAAAATTTCATTTAAATTATGTCAAGATTTGCGAATGGCAAGAATACAAGAAACAAATGGAGAACAGAAATGGAAGGTAATTATGGAAAAAGTGGCGCGAATTGTAATGAAGTTGTCATAAAAAATTGATAAATAAACTATATATGCATAAATTCATGTTTTTACGGAAAGGTTGGTTAAGATGATTGCAAAGGGAACATAAATCCATCAGGATAAGAAAATCTAAGAAATTGTGGGGAATGAGAGAGGGTGTGGCTAATAGCAGGGAGTAGGCAGTAGGGTGCTGTGCTGCAATACTCTTGAAGAATTGTCGACGAATCGAACCGAAATTTGTTCACCAGCCGGATTTTCGTTATCTGTAGGAGAATGAATCGCATACGGAACAAATCTCGGGCGGATAGATTTCGAGCCAATTACAGTGATGGTTCGTTATTCGAAGACACTGGAATATAATGAAAGATTTTCTCTTCACCAGCACGGTGAGAGGTCATCAAAGTAAAATAGTACATCATTTAAGAAATAAGAATGTACATTAAAAAACAAATGTTTTTTAGTTTTTACGTTTTTTTTCATTTTTTGGTAGATTTTTAATATTTTGCACGTTAAGATAAAAAATGAGACATTTCTAAGCCTCATGAGAAATAAAAGACGGTTATATACATAATGGTGCATAGTAAATGTTATTGAAGGCAATGTTGAGATTAATTAGTGTAAAAGCATTTCTAGGGTCCGGTAACCTGACACTTGAATTGCCAGTTATTTATAGAATACTATCTGACCTCATGATATACTAATATATGCAGATATATAAGCAGATAACGGTTAAGGATATGGTCATATGGTATAAATGATTACGAAACGCACGGTTACGATGAACATGTGTAGCAACATATCTAGGGTCCAGTAACCTGACACTTGAATGGCTAGTTATCCCGAGAATACCATAAGACATCATGATATACTAATATGTGAGAAAGATGTGGAATTAGAAACCTGGGATCCCATGAGAATATAGAATATATAGAAAAGAGTTTATCTTATGGATTTGGGATAGTGAGTGAACGGTAAAAGTTTCTACAAGCTTTTTAAATTTTCCTGTAGATGTGCATATACGGAAATGAAGAGGGAAAGAATCTCAAAGTTGTGCATATCTAATTAAGAAGAAGTTACGTCTAACTTTAGTGCGAGACATAGGGATACTCAACAGCCTTGTTCGATTGCGCAGATCATATAGAATATAATCGTGAAAGCGCATGCCAGACTGAAGCTTAATTCGTTGCTGGGTAATGATTCAAAAGAAAAGAAGCAGATTCAGGCAAATTCTGCATAGCCACAGTTGTTCGACATTCAGAAAATTACATCCTTCAAGATAAGGCAAGGTGTTAGAATAGCCGAAAGTTATTTTGCTGAAAGTACGTTTTGCTGAAAGTACGTTGAAGTCTCTCTAAGAGAAAACAATCATGCCTACCCATGTGAAAATAGATAATATTACAATAATCGAGAATTGGTAGGACCTTCATCTTATATAGTGCTATTTTACTCTCGCGTAAGAGGAATTTATGGTTAATTAGGCTAAAGTTTTGTCTTGCTCTCGCAATGAGGTGTCTAGCTTGTTCATTAAAATTGAGAGAAGAGGAGTATCTAAATCCAAGGTCCCTAATTTCTGCAGAAGGTGTGATGGTTGAGCCATTTATCGTGAGTGTGTTAGAAGAGATTGAACAACGTAATCCCATATATTGTGTCTTAGAAGCAGAAAATTCTAATCCCCATTGTGAGCCCCAGCTAGATAGAGCGGCAAGATCACGGTTAAGGGATATCAGAGCCTGTGACAACGTTGTAGCGGATAAGCCGAGCGTTACGTTAATGAGAATTGTTATAAGTGTTGTGAATTGATATAAGCGTATGAAATTATGTATAAATGTATATAATTATATTTATGCAAGAGAATAATACACTATGTCAACAACAGACTTACGAAATCTTTGTGTGGTCCACTCGGATTATTGCTAACAATGTATTTGACCCGTGTTATTTCTTCAGCGGGATAATTGCTCGTCGTAGATGGAACAAGCAGTGAATTACCGAAAAGGAAAGAAATATTCTGGGTCAGTAATCTGAAACAATTAATTAGTGGTTCGGCACCAGGTAAGTTATCAGACGTTCACGCTGTAGGAAGCGCAAGCGTGTGTTCAGTTGATTTAAACAAAACGACACACGGCATCATGATGGGAAACGTTTATGGAAATAAACTTACTTTTGGAATTATTAAGGAATTATATCAATTGGGAATAATTCCTACAGGCCCATCCCAACAACGTACAACATAAGATCCACCCAAAGCAATCTAGTGTTTCTGTCAATCAGACCCAAACCGCTAAACGGCATAAGTACCAATCATGCTCTGACTGTCATCACGCGTGTTTCCAGTGACGAGATTATCTCTTTCTGCTGATCGAGCAAAGTAAGCAGAGAGTGGATAATCGGTTTTTAGGATCAATGTACGCAAAACCATGGTAAGGTTGTGAGCTGTCGATGCTCTTTTAATTCTAACGTTGATAAACCCGAACAACGCGTGTGGAAACATGTGGAGCAACTGCTACACTCAATTCCTTCAGAGACGGCTTTGGAGCAGTCTTTCTTGCTACAAATGTTGGCGTCAAAGTTTGGCAAGATTGACTATCGTTTTTTACTGGATTTATGCTCTACTTTTTTGAAGGTTGGCTTTTACCCGTTGTTTTACATTCAGCCGATCCTCGAGTTATCTTACCGTTAGAACGGAGGTTCGTTTTGATTTAATAACAACCATGATGACAAAAATAAAAATCTGTCAACCGAATATATTCAACTTGCGCGACAAGGTTTGTTATCCCGCACTAACGTCCATGAGATCGGATCTCCGTGCTTTAAGGCACGCCAGTCCGGTGATCAGCAACAGTGGAATATCATGTGACCTAATCCAAGTCAAAGCCTAAGCGGTAGTGCTTACACGCTTATCACAGCATACAGGTTCACCCCACATAGGCTAACCCAGACTGCTTCGTGTGACGCTTCCATCACTTGACTCAGCCGATACTACTCTCGGTACATGCTAACGGGAGAATCACCCGCGATACGCATTTTCCCTGATGCACCAGGTCAAAAAAGCGCATTTCGTGACTGGAAATCCTACATTGATTAGCGTAGCGTGTTCATTTATAGTATTACAGAGTTAGGAGATCCTGACGAGTCTAAAAATTTTAGCCACGCCAACGATCAGTGGCTCCTCATCCAACAACAACTCCATTTGACCGACCCACTTACGGTCTCCCTAAAACGCCTTTCAAAATCTTCAGATTACAAAGAAACTGTCCCCCATATTGTAAAGGCAACCTTCCAGTCTGAAGAAACGGTCCCCACTTCCCTCACCATTTGGTATAATCAGAGACGAAATGCACTATCGAAAATCCGCATGCGCTCAGTTTTTAATCAATCATGTACGAAGCAGGAACGGTATGTGGATCCGACGCCAAGTCCCCGAAAATATTTCCACTTCCTCTCATACACTTGAGCAAAACCTCGAAGCCGATCGCATAAAGATTGACACTACAGACACACTTTTACTGCACAATAATCCTTAAAATGCTGCTACACAAATGCCCGAGGCCTTCTTACGAATCATTCGAAACTAAGTCTCTTACATTTTCCCGAAACTTTCGATCTTATTGCGCTAACCGATACTTGGCTCACTGCAGATATATTATCCACTGTAACCGCCTTGCCCAAAATGTAACTTTTTCCTCTGGATCTTGTCTCTAAGGAAGTGATTCTGCGCTATTGGCCTTTATCTACCATCCCCCGAACGCATCAGAAGAAACTGGCCACTGTTTACTTACTTGCGTACATCAAAAGCGATATGTGACCGACTATCGTCTTCTATTCGAACTCTGCAAACAATTGGACTGTGCTGGAAAAGTTTGGCCTTGACGCCTTCTGGACAGAGTTCGTGAAGAAATGTGTTATGATGGGTGTATCGTCGATGTTGCAGCAGAGACAATCGTTGCGTTCTATCAGTCTATGCGTTGTTCTTAACCAAACAGTCAGGAAAACAAAACAAAACCGGAATGGAACGTTGATCGGAAGCCCAAGGTCCAAGTGCCCAGTGTGTGCATTTGGACCGTGGACATGGTTTGTATTTATATGGCAACAACAGAGTGAACGTGTGAGGGTACACCATAATCGTGGGAATGTGCATAGTGGGAACGACGGAAGTTGGTTGTCATGGCGAGTCAGACAATTTGAATTTAGTGCAGATGGGGTTTGTTGCCAAGGTACAACATGCCTTACCCAATGGCCATTTCTCTCCGTTGCGAACTTTGGTCGATCAGGCAGGGGCTTGTTTTATTCGTTAGAAGGATGCCCTCCTAAATTCTCCCCGTTTGTGTTTGGTTGTGGTAGGACTTAGTTTTGGGCCCACTTGCATGTGCGTTACTAGAATACGTCTTCGATCGACCCATCTTCTTGGTCTGCATTCCGCGGAATTAATTTGAATGAGCTCTTCTTCCGCTGGCTTTCTATGTTCTGGGGTTTTGAAGGTAGCGAAAACAGTATAGGACTGATTATTATTATAGGTGCATAGTAGCCACGGAATTGAGTGCAGCGTATCCAGAATGACCGTCTCCAATTGGCTAGTAAGGTTACCACAGGATGTCAGATTATGTAGAATCGACTTCCATAGAGTGCCATTGAGCCGTTCAACTTGTCCGTTGAACTTTGGATTATATTGCGTTGTGCGGCTAGTGGCGATGCTATTGTTGTGGAGGAATTGTCTTAGTTCAGTAGACATGAAAGAGGGACCGCGATCGGAGTATATGAAACCTGGCGTGCCAAATGTGAAAACTACCCGAAGGCAGTTGATGATAGTTTGTGACGTCATGTCAGGGCAAGAAAAAGCGAATGGGAAGCAGGGATTTTCATCGATGATTGTTAGCAAGTAGCGGTTCCGGCTTGTTGATGGTAGTGGCCCTTTGAAATCAAGACTGAGTCTTTAGAAAGGCTGGGTTGCCTTTATCATTTGGGCGCGTGTAGGCTTCAAGTATTGAGGCTTTATTTCACAAAAATCAGCAGTGATTTTACGGACCTCATCTAAGGAGTAAGGCAAGTTTCGTGCACGAACGAAGTGCATGAAGCGGCTGACTCCCGGGTGGCATAAGTTCTCATGTAGCTGACGCAGTTGTATTAATGGTGGCGCGTGAAAGTGCATCCACTGCTGAATTCTGTCGGCCTGGTCAGTAAATCCCATCATATTAGTATTCTGACAGCTCTAAACGCCAACGTTGAATCTTGTCGTTTTTAGTTTCACCACGCTGTTTATTGTCATACATAAGGGAGACGGAACGCCGGTCTGCCACTAGTATGAATGGGTGGTGTTTAAGATAATGCCTGCATTTCTTGACAGCCTCAATGATTGCACACGCTTCTTTTTCGATAGCCGAGTGGTGCTGCTTATTGTTATTCAACGTTCGTGAGAAGAAAGCTACTGGTCTATCATTCTGATTAATCGTTGTGGCGATTGCGACGTCAGATGCATCAGTTTCTATTGTCAATGGAACCGCATGATCCGCGAATACATTCGCAAAATTCTTTCTGGAAATGGGGTCTGGTGCCCAGCTACAACTAATTGGTGCTTCAGTCTAAAGCTAAATAACATCGGTCGGTATTAGAATGAATGCTAATCCAAAATGGACTCACATCTATCAGGTCCTACTTTGATCGGATCTGTTTAGGCCTGGCCAACCTAACAGTATCTTAGCCCACGTGCAGTCTTTAACTGTGCGACACTTTGCCTTAATCAGGATTTTGATTTCATATATACATACATACTCTGGTCGGATGGGAAAGATGCTATACGAAGCCCACGTCAACTACTACGTCCAATAATTTTGAAGGCATATCGTCAGATGCTTCCAACGAACTTTTTGTTTCCTCCTCACAACACGAAATTCCACAATGCGCAAGTTCGTTTCGCCTGCGCTTGCTAATCTCCTGAGTAGATTTTGGAATCTTCACACTGTCCTCCGGAAAGAGCACGCTAGAGTCGAAGTTCGCTTCTTTTCAACCTGTAACCCCTCTTTTACAGCAAGTTCACTTGCTCAGCGGAGTCTAACACAATCCTTAATGATCTGGTGCGTTCACCTGGCGCTTGCCTGCGGCCTAGACGAAATGCTGTGGGTATCGTAACACTTTTCCCGTTCGTCGAAAAAAGGGCAAAAGCAACATTCAGGAAATCGCGTTCCTGCTTTATCCTGTCTATCGCCGAATCCGCTGTTTGTTCCGGCGCATTGTAAAGGATTACGCATGATTTCTACTCTCATTTCGCCCTTATCACTGATTATAGTAGACGGTTGCGGTAACGCCTGGACCTCTATGAGTTCATAAACACTCATGGCATCGTCAGAACAAATCGTTTTGTCAAAAGAGTGCAAGCGAGAAAGCAACATCCGCAAAGTTGCGCACAGATGAGGATTGCACTTACGCTTGCTCCACACAAGATGGGTGGGTTTGCCATCCTATGAGGGCGAGTCACCATCTACGTTTCATTCGCCAAGACCTTTAGAGGTTTTAGCAGAAGCACTGTCGACTTGATGCTGATTACCTGCGTTCTGCACGGATGTGCAATCGTGCTGTGCGGCTAACACCGTGCTAAATTGATTGGCCAGAGGCAGTGAGCTGCATGCTGAAACAGGCTGGAGTCTCACCACTATGTCCTGTTCTTTTTTCTTCCTCATATCAGTCTAGGCCTGGGCAACCTGACAGTATTTTAGCCCACGTGCAGTCTCTGGCTGTGCGACACTTTGCCTGGATCAGGCTTGTGCTTTCATACACACATACCTGCGTGCCTAAAACCAAACGTTGGAAGGCATATCTTACATATCGTGCGAATGATATCGCAGCAATTCTTCTGGCGTCACTCGACCACATCGAATGTGCATCTACTTTGAACACATTCCATATTGAACAGCTTTCGCGTTATCCGCAATCTGTTCCGAACATACGAGACAAGAATCCTCAAACTGAACAGCGAAGCCCACGTTCACTTGACACTTCCTTGCAATCGATACTGCATGATTTACTTTTGCAAATTTAATGTATGTTGCCTGATTATCAACTAACAGTTTTAGCAACCGAGCGAGACATCTGTGTATCTCGAGTGGAGGGAACTCAGCCCATCGAGGATTAACCGTATACTAACACCTTTTGGTGTAAATTGGGTAAACCGTACTAACTAGTATGCGTGCTATAGATACGTATGGTATGGTATGAAAGCACAAGCCTGATCCAGGCAAAGTGCCGTACAGTCAGAGACGGCACGTGGGCTATAGATACGTAAATACCGCTGAAGTGTAAGGAGCTGTTAGTGTGATTTTGCTCATATTCAATTAACTAATAGTTTTAACGATTCCGTTTGGCTGTGTTATTGCTGGGTCTCTTGCAGCTTGTATGGACGAACAGTGATTTGCGAGTTCTCTGTTCGAGTGACCATTACACGTATGCTCTCTATCTCTTTTCCACCTTATTAAATAGTATTTTCTCATGGTCGTATGTTTGAAAAACTTTGGCATTTCATTTGTGGTGACAACGTTTTAATATCATGTTCTTGTTCCAACCATTTACTCCAACTGTTCACAGCCCGTACTATCAACCGAACTTATTGGCCCCAATGACTTTGGGTCTTTACGATATTGTGAAATGCAGAGTAAGTAAATTTACTATTATTTTTTAAGTCTGTTTTCTTACGATTTTTGCACTGCTTTCATTTGTTATTTGAAAATCTCATAATCATGTCATGTAAGCATCTTCAATTGCTTGATTAATATTGTATATTGTCCAGTTGAGCGGGTGAGGAAGCTTTGCTTCTATATGTGGGAGTTAACTATCCAAGAAACCTGTAATGCCGGTATCGCTCTACTCGTTAAAATCGCTTGATGGAATGCTTATTTGATTTGCATGGCAGTGAAAGCCGCAAGGAAGCTGTAGCGCTGATGTAGCTTTACTCGCTAACGAAACTTGATTAAATGCATTTTCCATTCGAGGTGTGGACACCTCATCCCAGTTTTTGTGCTTACTCTTCTATAGAATCCGTAGCTATTTAAGTCCCGCCCTTACCCATATTTTAGGCTTTTGCTTCTTCGTGGCTGTATGGCAGTTAAGCATTCGGTACATGCTACCGGTCTAGGCCTTTGGCACATTGTCGGGCTCCAGACTTGTGCTTCATGATGATGATGATGATGAGGTCTGGATATCTGTCTAGGCCTGGGCAACCTGACAGTATCTTAGCCCACGTGCAGTCTCTGACTGTGCGGCACTTTGCCTGGATCAGTCTTGTGCTTTCATACATACATGCTACCGGTGTAATGCTGTATCTCATGGTATTGATGATGTTTAATTCGAGATTTAAACACGTCATCCAAGTTTGGATGTGGCTAATCTTCCACATGTTCATTGGCTTCCTAGGCCCCATTCTTCCCCATCTTTTTAGAATTTTACCGTGGCAATTAAGCACTCGATGTCTGCTACAAATTTAATGTTGTCTATGATGATGATGAAGTGAGAATTATTTGTTGTGTTTTCTGATTCTGTTCTCCATTTTTCAAATACGTAGCTTCGATTTATTTCACCTTCCGCTGCATAAAGATTTAGATCTAGTATTGGCTGATTTTTCTTCATTGTGTTAACGTTTTCACCCCCAATATTTCTGGTGCAGTTGAATAACATGTATATTTAAACAAGAAACTCTGCGAATAAAGCAATTCATCGTATTGACCCAGTATGAAATTTTTATGTGTATTCTTCTAGCTTATTCGGTAACGCACTAACCGTTGTTTGATGCGTTTGCGGTTAAAATGTTTGTATGGCAGCACAAGCCTAACCCTGGCAAGACTGCTGCATAGTCATAGGCTGCACGTGGACTAAGATACTGCCAGCTTGCCAAGGCATAGACAGCTATGAGAAACGAAAGTAAAATAGAAATAGAATTGGCAGTGAGACTCCAGTGTGCTTTTCCACTGTCGGTGGCAACACGGTTTACCATGGTTAGTTGCTCAGCACAAAAGTGCTGCACAATTGCACCTAAATGTAAACCTTTTTGCTGTTAGAATAAAAGCTTACAACTTTGAATCTGTACATGTGAGTGGCGGTTCTGTCAGCGCTGTAGTTTTATCTGTTATTAAACCGCTTTGCCATTTTCTGGTGTGTAAACATGCGTTATTGACGGAATGTTTTCTTCCATGGTCATGCTTATCGGACGCGGAACTTCCGGAAACCGTTAAACGCATATCTTGATCGGCTTATCACCGATTCTCTCGTAGGTATGGTATGATATGAAAGCACAAGCCTCATCCAGGCAAAGTGCCGCACAGTCAGAGACTACACATGGGTGAAGATACTGTCAGGTTGCCCAGGCCTAGATAGATATGAGGAAGAAAAAAGAACAGGAAATGTTAGTCAGACTCCAGCGTGTTTCAGCATGCAGCTCACTACCTCTGGTCAATCAATTTAGCACGGTGTTAGCCGCACAGCACAAAGTACTGCACGATTGCACTTTCGTGCAGTAGGTAACTTAAAGTACAATGAATCAATGTGATTTGGACTCATTTCACGATTATTTTATTACGAAAACGACTTCGCCACTTGAGTTTCTACATCACATGATCAATTCTGCTACATGTAGTTCATAAAAGCCTGTGGTGACCTGGTTTATCTTGTTGGGAATTGTGAATCGCGCTACGACAATCTTCCATGAATTCGCCATTAGCATGGAATCAATACATTTTATTTTGTATTTCTATTTTGACCAACCTCACAGTATTTTTACGTATTAGCAGGGTTTTTCTTAGCTCACGCACCAGACCCATTTTCATGCTGTTTAGTCTGTTTAGGTTTGGGCAATATGATTAAATGACCTGTTCTTCAAAACAGGATAAACGGTGGACAACGCTTAAACTGTGAAGCCACTTTTCAATAGGGTTGGATAGTCTGATCAAATCAGTGCAGTTAAAGTTATATATTCCGGCAAAACAGCCATTTTGTGTCACAAAACTACGGGTGTCGTGTTGTTTACGGTATGGCATGAAAGCACAAGCCTGATTCAGGCAAAGTGCCACACAGTCAGAGACTGCACGTGGGCTAGGATACTGTCATGTTGCCCAGGTCAGGAATAGAAATGGTAGTGAGACTCCAGCCTGTTTCAGTATGCAGCTCACTACCGTTGGCCAATCAATTTAGCACGATGTTAGCCGCACAGCACAGAAATGCTGCACGTTGCACATCCGTATTGTTTATGCCCATCTGATAGGCACAGTACAATTAGGATTCACGTGTCTTCACCTGGTCGTGTTGAAACCAGACTTCAACGTAGCTATTTTCTGTATCTCTTTGAGCAATCGAGCTAAACTGGACAGTGCTTCTCGGACACAGTTAGATCCACTTGTACCATGAAGGTCAATGGGTTCAACCTGACAGTATCCTATCCTGCTTGCAGTCTATGGCTGTGCGGTACTTTGCCTGGATCAGGATTGTGCTCGGATATGCAATCGTACAGTGCTTCTGTGTTGTGCGGCTAACACCGTGCTAAATTGATTGTCCGCTGGTAGTGAACTGCATGCTAGAGTCCCACTATTATTCCCGCTTGTATTTTATTTCTAAGACTGGGCAACCTTACTGTATTTTAGCCCACGTGCAGTCTGTAACTATGCGGTATTTTGTCTGGATCAGGCTTGTGCTTTCAAACAAACAAGCTTATAAAATGCCTTTTGGGTCAAGCTTTTAGGCCGACGGTCTCGCCTTGGGTCTGCTATGCCAACTCTACTTCGGCCTGGGCAGTATCTCATCTAAAAGCAAATATGAAAATATAATAAATTGACAGATATTCTACTCCTATGCTTTCTATTCTCTCTTAATGATGGAAGGATGTTTGATAAATCTTGCAGTTTTACGTCGCTGATGGATAAATTTTACACCAAACCTATTCAATTGCAATAATATATATCCTACACTCCCGATATTTACCCAATATTTCAGGTAGCAACTATCAAAGAATATGGTGCTTTTATGAAAATCGAAAATTCGTCAAGGCAAGGTACGCTGCCTCATCCGTTGTTCTAGTGTTTTTTTGTGATTCGGTTCCAATTGATTATTTGATTTCTACCTGGCCCAAGTAACTTGACAATGACCCATCCATTCATTGTCTTGGAATTCTATTAAGACGATATGCACCAAGCTAAACATGCTTTAAATATCGATATTATTCGTGACTGGCGACGCTAGATAAGTCCCATAACTATCCGTAATAGTCTCTTTGGTGGTGAAGTATATAATGTAAATCAAGTTAAGATGCACAAACGTCGTTCGTTGAGTATGTATGTATGTATGTATGTATGGAATCACAAGCTGATCCAGGCAAAGTGCCGCACAGTCAGAGACTGCACGTGGGCTAAGATACTGTCAGGTTGCTAGGCCTAGACAGATACGGGGAAGAAAAAAGAACAGGAAATGGTAGTGAGACTCCAGCCTGTTTCGGCATGCAACTCACTACCTCTGGTCAATCAATTTAGCACGGTGTTAGCTGTCTAAGTTTTTGAACAACCTGACAGTATCTCAGCCCACGTGCAGCTTATGACTGTGCGGCACTGCTTGAATCCTCGCTTGCAAATTTAATACGATATCCTCATCGATATAATACTGAATACAGCCTCCAACCCACTGTGATACGTATTGAGATTGGGTTCCTTTCCCAAGTAAAAGTCCCACACTCACTTCCAAGGTATGACATCTTCACTTTAACTGTGGACTATTTTCTCTAGAACCATCAGAAATGGTATACTTAACATGTGCATACTGTTTATCTTTTGCTTCTTCGGAGTTGGCAGGAGAAGTGTGTTCCACAAGAGATGCGAGACACGAAGATCATCACGCTATTTAAGAATAAGGGTCATCTAGGCGACCGAAACTGTTGTCGATGAATCTCTCTTCTAAATATTGTAGGCTTATTGTTTGCTAAAGTTTTGCAGATGCGGTTACAAGAGTTAGTTGATAGATTTTACTCCGAATCTCAATGTGGCTTCCACAATTGAAGATCAACTTTCCACATAATCTTCTCCCTGTGACAATTTCAAGAAAAGTGTCGATTAAACGAAGGCATTCGACTAAGTCAGCAGTGAGGGTCTTTTCAAAATGCTTGATCTTATAGACTGCCTTCCAAGACTTCTCACAAACTCGTTATTTCTTTCCATCCTGGCTTGAAGGGCTCAGTCCATTTCAACGGTTGCATTTCTGAAGTTTTTGAAATTTGCCGAGGCGTCCTACAAGGATCTTTACTGTTCTCGGCTGCTAACCATAGATCACGCCGTCGGCGGGCAACTGAGGTTCGTCTCAGTACTTCCTGTCGCTGTGAGCGCTGAATAAAACTGTTTAGTCACTCAAGATACTGTGAAGCATGAAACCATCATGCGCCTAACCTTCACAGCGCTTCAAAGATGCTCTATGTACGTTGCTTTTTCACCAATATGTTCTCACCCATCGATACATTAAACCGATCCCTTTTTGCACGGATGTGCAATCGTGCAGTGCGGCTAACACCGTGCAACATTGATTGGCCACTGGTAGTGAGCTACATGCTGAAACACGCTGGAGTCTCACTGCCAATTCTACTTCTATTTTTCCAATATCTGTCTAGGCCTGGGCAGTATCTTAGCCCACGTGCAATCTCTAACTGTGCGGCACTTTGCTTGGATCAGGCTTCTGCTTTCATACATACATGCCTTCTTGTTTCAAGATTCAAGAATTTATGGTATGTTGTTCACATTCCCACTATCAAAGCGAAACAATGTTGCGTGTTGTTTTTGTTTCAGGCCTCGTGCATCGATCCCAAATCTCTAACCACCAGATTGACAAGGTGGAAGATGTACTGGATAACGGAGAGGAAGTCTTTTGCAAAATAATTAGCATGGAAGTATGTTCCCCTATGTTCGGCACGTATTGTGTGCACAGCTGCATTGGTTGCTTCCTCTTTCTATTGTTCTTTTATACTAGGCATCACAGCCGTGGTGCGGTTGAATCTAGACTCGTGATTTGATACATCGATTCTGTCGACAGTTAATACACTCAAATCTCAGTACTATGCCACCCGTTGGGACTGAGCAAGAGTGGCATAGTAATGAGGTTTTGTAAAAACGGCTTTATTTTCTCAAGCCCATCATTTATTTGCTCAATCGATCAGTCCAAAGCTCTCGGAAATCGTCGGCTGACGCATCTTCTTTCGTCGGATCTCGTTCATCTCGTTGTCTAGCCGATCACACGCTTGCATCAGTCTCGTCCAGGTTGAAGACTTCATCTGCAGAGAACTGCCTGAGTAAGGGCCGGAGAACCTGCTGCTGCCAATCAATAAGGGATTGGGAATCCACCGCTCCAGCTTCGCCCTGCACTGTCTTGAACGTGACGCCATTGCGCTTCTTGAAGCTGTCTAACCAACCGTCGCTCGCCATGAAGTCTGGGATGTGCATCAGCTCGGCCAGTTTTATCGCCTTCTCCTTGATCAGATCGCCGCTGACAGGCAGATTCAGTCCTCTTGCTTGCTTCAGCCACATCAGCACTCCCTCCTCAAACTTCGGGTCGTGAGGCTGCGTCAGCTTCATGCGCTTCGATGGAACTCCAGCTTTGATTGCAGCTTCAATTGCATCCTTCTTGCTGAGAATGCCCTTCACGGTGGTTCTCTTAACTTCGACGCCCCATTTCTTGCCAATCTCCCTCGCCAACTTGGACTGATTCGGCTCCTTCTTCGCAGCATCGATGATCTCGAACTTCTCCTTCAGCGTAAAGTCGGTTCGCTTGCGTTTCTGAGCTGACATTATGGGCTGAATAGTTTGAAAAATAACGATGTCACTGTTGTGAGTGTCTGTTTGTGCGCGCGCTTTCGTGGGTCTATCTATCGATACTTAAAGCAAGAGTAGGAAAGAGGCTTGTCGTTGTGCGTGAGGTGATTGGCTTGTTGTAGCTGGCGTCAGGGAGAAACATCGCGTGTTTGACCTTGAAACCGGCTGACTATATGCGTAAAATGCGCAAAAATGCACTTTTAAATAGTCACAGAATAGTGGCATAGTAACGAGAGTAGGGAGTGGCATAGTAAATTTATTTTGTATTGAATTTTGTCGGGACCGAGCAAAAGTGGCATAGTAGCGAGAGTGGCATAGTACCGAGATTTGAGTGTACTAACATTTCTGTTTTATTACAAAAAATCCGCCATTGATCACACAGTGTTCGTAAGGTTTAATCGGTGTTGGATTATACGACGTCTGACGGAAATACCTGAACTCGAAGGCTTTGAGGTTGAACGACCAAAACAGATGCTGCTTGCCTCATTCCTACAAGTAGTGGGTGTGCAGAAGGTGGCATTGATTTATACTTTACTTTTACTTTTGTGCGACTATCTCCTCCTGGAGGATGAGTCGGCTTCAAAGAAGATTCTTGGGAATTTGGGTACAAAGCGGCGTCCCCAGCACCACTCGGCGTTTGTTCGAGTCAGCTTCTCTAGCCTTTGCACAACCAAGTGCGACCTGCAAGACAGCAGGGGGTTGCCAGAGAGAGGTGGTCTACCAGACTCTGTTCCAGGTTTTTCCTCAGGGTTTTCTCCCGAAGCCTTTCCCGCGATCGGGTGTCCCACAAGGCAGCGGAGTTTTAAAATCAGGGTTTTCCTTCCCTTAGATGAAATGCCCTCCCGGGCTAACGAGCTACATCTGCCCGAAGCAAACTGGTTTTCAGGCGCCAGTCACTCGCCCTCGCCCCTTCTCCTGTTGGTAGAAGCAGTTCCGCCGGGCTCGGAGAGCCACTCGTGCAGGCCAGAAGCTGGACTTGGTTTGTCAGAGGCTATTTGAGACGCATGCTATATGGGAACATTTTATAAACAGTGGGAGCTTATCCCCACTGCCACCCCCGGCTATGACAACCTTTGGATTTATACACCACGATCGACCAAAACAGCAAACTGCTGTGGTGTTTCGTCTGAACCGTCGTTTGTCCGACTTCCACCTTGCTCTAATATGAGCGAGACTCGAGTCCAATGCTTCATTTGTGCATTCACGCGTTCAAAGTTGTGGATAATTCGAAGAATCTAGCCTAGTAACCTCAAAACAAAAATGTCAATTGTGAAGGTATACTCATCGCACAATTGTGCATCCGTGCCGGCTACTACGCCCCGCCGCTCTCCTATACATGCCCCTTGCAACCCTCTGTTGAATGAGTGGTTCCGAATCGATCCCTCGTGGCTGGACATGGATCTAAAATGTGGTTAGCCTCGATGTTACGCCATATTGTTGCTTGTGGGTATAACCACGACAGCGTACCACCTGGTCCGTTAGTGATCCCTCACCCGCGCTGCATGTTACGCACATGGATATACACGAATATGCAACCGTACAGCACACTGCAGTATTGCGCGGGTTTTTGTTGCTGGCCTCCTTCGGTCGATGTCGACCATGGATGTACATCACAATCGCATGAATTTTCATGTTTCACAGATTTTCGAATGACTAAACACTCCAATTGGTGAGGAACAACCTCTCCCGCAGCGCTTGCAGTGATAGTCCGAACTCGATCGTAGGGCGGCAGTTGCGCGCCGGCGGCGTGATCTGCGTTCAGCAGCCAAGAGCTCTATCTGCTCCTCCCCAGCTTGCAGACGACGCTTTACACAGTGCCTGCAATGTGAGCGGTCAAGAGCAAGTTCTTCCCAACTCGCTGGGTCAATGCCAAGAGCTTTCATATCTCTTGCAAACGTCTTTGTACCGCAAGTGCCGTTTGCGTAATGGTTGACTTCCTGATTGCAACTCACCATAGAGTAGATCTTTCGGAGTACGACCATTTTCCATTTTCTGTAGACATGACCAAGCCAACGCAGGTAACACCGCGCTTAATTGATTTGCCAAACTTACCCAGCTACATGCGAAAATACCCTGAGCTCTCATTGCCATTGTATCTTATATCTATCTACGCCTAGGTAACTTGGCAATATCTTATTCCAAGCACACTCGCTGACTGTGCCTGGATCCGGGCTTGTGC
>JACCGJ010003844.1:0-18346 GCA_013407085.1 Atriophallophorus winterbourni | reverse complement strand
GAGAAATTCGTTACGAGGATAGGGGTCACTAACGTAATAATCGTTCTGACCGATAAGAGTTTTGACACGCACAAATTCACAGATACATACATACATACACACAACAAAGAGTTGATCAGACTTACACACTCTAATTATACCCCGATGCGCTTTCTAAAGCTGATCTACAGAGAATGTTCAGTCTAATATGATAGCACCACTTATTCTGGCTGAGTCATGTTTATGTAATTGTTGTGGTATAAAGGCGACCGCGTGAGAGATATGAAAGTTCTTGGCATTCACCTTACTAGTCGGGGAAAAACTTGCTCCTGACCGTTCACTTTTAAGGCCTTGTTTGAAGCATGACCTCCAAGATGTGGAAGAGGGGATAATGCGCTCATTTACTGAACCGTCACACCTGCAAATGGCGCTTATCAGTCGAGTACTGCCTATCGCCGTAGGGGAGATTGTTCCTCTGGAAACTATATCGGGCGAAGGAGGGCAACAGCAAAGCCCCCTATGTACGAAATCTCACGTCGCACAGTCATAGGCTATACGTGGATCGAGATAGCACAGAGGTGTATATCCCAGCATTTGATTGTTTGTTGGCCTCTTTCGGACGATGTCGGCGATGAATATACATCATAAGCGCATGAAGTTTCCATGCTCGACAGATTTTCGAATGCTTTAACAGTCTCTGACTGTGCGGCACTTTGCTTGGATCAGGATTGTGATTTCATACCATACCATACCATTAAACAGTCCGATTCATGAGGAACAGTCTCTCCCACAGCGTTACTCGGACGAACGTCGACGGCGTGTTTTACGATTGGCAGCTGATAGTAGTATCAGCTCATCCATGGCTTACAGACAGCGCTTTACCGAGTGCTTCCAAAGTGAGCGCTCAATAGTAGGTTCTTGCCAACTCGCGGGGGCAATGTCAAGACAAACTCCCGCCCAGCAAGACATAAGAATTCAATGGATTAACCGCGTTAACTAGATGTTATGTACAACAACGACAATACACTAGATGTCACAATTACACGAACAAATAGCAAATATATACGAGGAAAGTTTACTCTATTTACTATTCACCTGATGAAGACAAGCGACTGGTAATACTCGTGATCTGTGTGACCAAGATCCTCCAAGGTGAGTTTCCTTCCGAGTATTTGCTTATAGAATGCCAACGTGAGGCCACCGTCGATACAACGGCCGTGAAAAAGGGCCTGTGAGAGAAAGCGAATGTTTCTTTTAAAAAGACTGGTCGTGAAGGTATTTTCGTGTTCATAAAATTAGAAATGCGAACGAATAGAATGTCAGTGTGTTCGGGCAGCTTAACCCGACGGTGTAAGACCATGCTGGCATTTATTGGAAAAATTATTCTAGACTGACGATAAATAAATGTAGAAAAACACTCCATAGTTTAATAACTCACAGATTGAATGATAAAAATGCAAACGGGGTAGAACTCAACAACAACTTTGATAAACTAAGAAATCACATTAAATAGAGAGACTGAATCTGAAACGGGATTGCTGGATGAGGAACCATCAGTTATTCGCCATGATTCCAGGTAACTTGTCTTGAAGGAGCAGAAGCCACGTGCAGTGCAGAGCGGAAATCTATTCAAGTTTGTAATTGATGATAGCAGGGAATTAGGCAACGAAGGCGCCCCAATCTTCAGAGTTCACCTGGTAAGCTTCTGGATCGGGACTATGGTGCTTTTAGACTCCTACACAGATGCACAGGTTAGCAAGCATTGTCAGCATTTAGAGTGCGTTTCGTGCCTCCCAAATGCAGTGTTCTGATGTAGACATCCATTTATTAAACAGTACTTTTTTAATTGATAGTAGATAGTTTTTACGTATCTCGGTAGTTGTATGAATAGTTCGGAATCGTTAGGTGACGAGTATTTGGTATTACAAAAAGCAAACTAGCACTCCGAATTATAGGTCACATCTCGCATCAGTAAGGGCTCTCTATATTACGTATTGGTAGACAACAAAGCGACATGTTGTTTATTGAATGCCTCGTCAGCATTTACCATATCGCACATTATTCGCAGAGCCGGGTAGAAGCTGGGAGAAGCGATCGGGTGGCCAGTCCATGACGTGGCGCGTTGGGATGAAGAAACTCACTGTAGCGTTAGGCGTATTCGTTTGCCTGGGTGGGGTCCAAAAGATCCACCTAATAGTTGGCTGGAAACCTTACGAGATATGGCTGCGAACCGAAGTCAGTGGTGGCAGCGTATTATATTATGTGTCATAAATTTTTTAGCCTGTATTATTTGATGGAAATAAAACAAAACAACCCTCAAAATCGCATGCAGTGAAACTACAAAAACAAGCTGCTTTTTGCTTTTGCACATTCGGCTTGCTTGCTTTCCCTTTTTCACGCGCTTGCTTATCTGCTTTTCTTGCTTCATATTGCTTGGCACTTTGTCTGGCTCCAGACTTGTGCTTCATGATGATGATGATGACGGGATAGTTAACATTCAGGATATGTCCGTAAACCGTGTTCACTGGCGGTCTTGTAGTGTTTGCCTAATCTTGTACGATATCAAGTGCACTGACGAGGACTGCTTGTTACGACAATGAATACTGCAAGGAAGCTATCTCGCTAACGTCACTCAAATCAATTAACACAACCGATTGAATGAAATTCATTCGGGTGGAAGACACCTAACCCCAGTTTGTTTGTGTTTACTCTTCGATAGATTCCATAGCTGTTCAAGTCCCGCCGCCATTCCAAATTTTTTGGATGGTTGTATGGCGGTTAGGCAGTTCATGATTCAAATTCAAAGGAATTCAAAGTTTTAATGGCCCAAAACACAAATACTTTAAAGTAACCATAGATTAAAAATATAGGGAATACATAAACACAACACACAAATGTTTTATCAATATGGAAAGTCAGCTTGTGTACCCAGGTGCGAGGTTGGATTTGGTCAACACATACTTGTCAAGTTCCGCCTTGAACATGTTCAGGCTTGGTGCGCAAATGATATGTGGGAGAGAGAGTTCCATATAAAACAAACTCGAACAGCAAAGAAGAAACTTCGACAATTTGATCTAGAATGTGAAATAATTAACTTGTAGCCATGCGATCTGCTACGACGTGCTTCTTGCCGATAGAACAGATGTTCAGGTGGGTGATCAACTGTATGCAGTATGTTGAACAGCGGGGTCAAGTCACCCCTGACACGACGGTACGAAATTTCAAACAGGTTCAGAGTTGCAATCCTCTCCTCGTAGGGCCTGTTAAATAGTCCGGTCACCAGTTGTTTTAGCGCGGTGGTATACCCGTTGCAGCAAGGTCATGTGTTTTTGTAACCATGGACACCATAGCTTAACAGCGTACTCCATTGTTGACCTGATATAGGTGTTAATTATCCGTGGGAGTATCCGCTTTGTGAAACTACCGAAAATCCTTGTGAGCAGTGCTAAGCTTTGGCAGGACGTTTTGTATACCACAGAACACTGTAGTGAAGACTTCAAGTTACTGCTAATCCCCACACCCAGGTCTTTCTCTTCCGTAACCCAAGAAAGTTGCTGAGATCCCATAGAGTATGTGAATTCGAATGATTTACCGATGATGACAATGATGAGGGGAGCCATTAAATGGTAGCTAGACGAAGTCGCTTTTCTCTAGCCAGATGAAAAATGAATCACTCACAACTGAATAACGCGGAATCAATTATGTACCAAGCAATCTGTTTTCCACATTTGCTCACAAAGATAACCATAAATAAAGTGAGCAATAAAGTCCAGCAACGACGTCACACAATCAACAATGACTCGTGTTATCACTATCATTTCCGTGCACGGATGTGCAATCGTGCAGCATTTCTGAGCTGTACGGCTAACATCGTGCTAAATTGATTGGCCAACGGTAGTGAGTTGCATGCTGAAACACGCTGGATTCTCACTGTCATTTCTATTTCGCCTCTCATATCTGTCTAGGCCTGAAAAACCTGTCAGTATCTTAGCCCACGTGCAGTCTCTGACTGTGCGGCACTTTGCCTGGATCAGGCTTGTGCTTTCATACCATACATACATACATACTATCCTTTCCCAGGAACGAAAAGAGTCTTGTTGTACGATAACCGAAACATACTCGCTCTCTTTTAAGGGACATTGGTATGCAACCAGTGAGATGATTGAATCGAATGCGAGCTCGTTATTGCAGACTGTCTACAAGTGTGTCGTCGGCTCATCGAAGAGCAAACAGTCGATTGGCATGCATAACAATGAAACGGAATTCCGATGGTTGTTTATGAAACCCTATGTGAGGTAAGGCAGTCACGCAAGATTGGAGCAAGAAGTGGGTGTTGTAAATCGAAATCGTTCGTGGTGGGGCATGAGGATCGCACGCCCTTTTTTACCACCATTCGATCTTGGTGTTAAAGATCATTTGACGAGCTTTGCATCATTTCACCACCTTCAATAAGCATAATCGAGATTAGTCTACTCTTAAATCTTTTCACTGAATTGGCAAAAAAACCTGGGCTCTGTGGGCAGGTACGGTGGGCTAGAATCTATGTTCTAGTGGCGAAACGGTCAATATGTGCTCATAGCCGATCGTTATTAGACGGACCCTAAGTTGCACATTGTCACTTTTATGCCTAAAAAGGCTCGTAATGAATAGTCTGTGTTGCATACAGAGGCTTGCCTGCTTTCCCTTTTCCACGCGCTTGCTTATCTGCTTTTCCTGCTTCATATTGCTTGGCACTTTGTCTGGCTCCAGACTTGTGCTTAATGATGATGATGATGATGACAGAGGCTCAGAACATCTAGACAGAATGCGCCACGGGGTAGTGCTTGTGGTGACATTTTCTTTTACATCAGCATAGGCCTCGGCGACCTGACAGCTTCTTACCCCACCGGTAGTCTCAGTTTGGCTGGATCCATGTTTATGCTTTCATACATGCACACGCACAAGTTTAGCATTCGTATTTCCAACTAGAATAATGATATATGAAATCATTGCGCATTGCAAAAGCGTACGGAGTTGATCGTAGGATAAAACCTTATTAGTATATGTGAAACGGTTTGTCGGGGTATATATGTGGCAACTACGAACAAGTATAGCTTATTCTAAATTTTTGAGTCGATACGGACAGAGGTCGCACACATTTTGTAATGAACAGTATAAAAGCAAGATTTCCACAAATGAGCTCGGGACTCTAAATATGGGGTTACTTGACCAGAAGCAGCGGTGAAGAAATGATTTCAGCAGTACAGCCTAAATCACGAACGAAGGCCCGACAAGCAACAAATCTAGATACATCCGCTGAGAACTTTGATGGTCAAAGTATGGTAGAGATTGATGATGCACGTGGGTCTAGAAAAAAGGTTTAACTCTAGGAGATGTTAAACTTCAGCTCTCGTCAGGGGTTGAAGAATAAGTATTATCGAATGGGGATGGGTCGAAAAGTGTCCGTAAGTAGCAGTAACGGGCGATGCGCTGCCATAGCACAATCTGATCCAGGCAAAGTGTCGCACAGTCACAGACTGCACGTGGGCTGAGATACTGTCAGGTTACGCAGGCCTAGACTGACACGAGAAAGAAAATAGAAATGGTAGTGAGACTACAGCGTGTTTCAACATGCAGCTCACTAACGGTGGCCAATCAATTTAGCACGATGTTAGCGCACAGCACAGAAATGCTGCACGATTGCACATCCGTGTAGTAACTGGAGCATCCAACAGGTAAAGTGACCCAGATTATTGGGCGAAATGATCGATGCACTATGACATTATGTTTACGGGCTGGGATATTTCCGAGTTGTTCAGGCCCACTTAGGAGAATAATTACGGTTCTCTAGAAAAATCTGATCAACAAGATACAGGGGTTGAAAGCGAGGTTGCCAGACTCTACCCATTGGGTTCCGTGTCGCGAAAGGCTCTGCTGGTGTCCGAGGGACATCCAGCATTACAGTTCATTCTCGGCGCGAAGGTGATGGGTTTCTGAAGCCCCTATTCTTTCAGTTATCGAAGGCCCAATTACTTACATACTTTTACTTTTGTGCGACAATCTCCTCCTGGAGGATGAGTCGGCCTCAATGAAGATTCTTGGGAATTTGGGTACAAAGCGGCGTCCCCAGCACCACTCGGCGTTTATTCGAGTCAGCTTCTCTAGCCATTGCACAACCAAGTCCGACCTGCAAGGCAGCAAGGAGTTGCAGAAACAGGTGGTGTGTCCACCAGACTCTGTTTCAGATTTTTCCTCAGGGTTTTCTCCCGAAGCCTTTCCTGCGATCAGGTATCCCGCAAGGCAGCGTAGATTTAACATCAGGGATTTCCTACCCTTAGATGAAATGCCCTCCCGGGCTAACGAGCTCCATCTGCCCGAAGCAAACCGGTTTTCAGGCGCCAGTCACTCGCCCTCTCTCCTTCTCTTGTTGGTAGAAGCAGTTCCGCCGGGCTCAGGGAGCCACTCGTGCAGGCCATAAGCTGGACTTGGTTGTCAGAAGCTATTTGAGACGCATGCCATGTGGGAGCATTTTATAAACAGTGAGAGCTTATCCCCACTGCCATCCCCGGCTATGACAACCGTTTAGTTAGATTAAAGCATTGACATGCATTATAGATAATGAGTAACGTAAATGGCTGGATTTGAATTACTAATGTGAAAAACATTGGCTGCAAACGAAATTGTACGACCGAGTAAGCACGACTCAGAAGAGAAATTATGACGCTTCACATAATAATCGATTACTGGTCACACACACACACACACTCACCAATCCAATAAATCGTCCCACAAATCGGAAGTAACTCAAATGATTTGGATTCACATGAGAAGCTGGATTGATCTGCAGTCCGTAGTTCTTCCCGGTGTACTCGAACAAACCGAACATGGGATTGAATATCTCACGAGAGAGCCGATAAAACCACTCTCTGTGTGGAAAAACAAGTGGGCGGAGAAATTAAAATATGATTGATTGGTTGGTTGGTTCACACGACGTAAAAGTTGAAACGAGAAGAAAAACAAAACGGAACAGCACAAGTAGAAACACACAGATATCGTCAGACAGGTGAGCATCGGATGACATTCGTTGTTGTTGTTGTTGACCTCCTTCGATCGATGTCGACCATGGTGTACATGACAAGCGCATTTTGGTCGCATGATTCACAGCATTTCACATGGCTAAACAGTCCGACTCAGGTGGAAGAATATCTCCCGCAGCGCTGACAACGATAGACAGTACTCGGAAGAGAGCAGACGAAAGCAATATCTGCTCTTCCACAGCTTGCAGATAACGTTTTACACAGTGCCTCCAAGTGAGCGGCCAAGAGCTTTTATATCTCTTTAGCAAACGTCTTTGTACCGCAAGTGCGGTCTGCCCAATGGTCGATTTCCTTGGAGTAGATCTTTCGGAATACGACCATTTTCCATTCGGTGGCCAAGCCACCGCAGGCGACGCTGTCGTAGTAGGGTGAAAATGCTATGTATACCAGCTTTTGAAAGCATTACAGCATTAGTCAATTTGTCCATCCACGATATGTTCAACATACGACGGATGCTTCGTTGATGGAAAGCATTCAGCTTCCGTTCGTCTCTTGCGTGGGTGGTCCAGGTTTCACTGCCATACAGTAAAGCATTTAATACGCACGTGCTGTATACCATCATCTTTGTTTTTAGAGTCAACTTTCGGTTACCCCAAACACAAGAGTTCAATCGGGACAAAATGACTGCAGATCTGCCAATCCGCTTATCAATGTCCGTGTCTAGCGAGAGGTTATCCGAACCAAGATATGTGAAATGATGTACTGGTTCAAGTTGATGACAATAACGTCAAGTAATACGACAAACCAAGTGCCAGCGAAAAGATTTGGAGAAACTTCAGACACGATTAAGATCACCCACCTTGCTACTCCGCCATAGTCTAGACCTTCTTCGTGAAGAAATTTGATGGACAATCGTTTGCGCAGGTTGATTGAAGTCATCTGAGAGACCTGAGAAATGAATGATTCATTTTTGGAAACTTCATAATAACGTGAAAGAAATCATCATGATGAAAAATGTCAGAAGCTCGACGCGCCACCTCAGATGACCTTTTAATAACAATTATGACGATCCGGGGAGCCAGCTTGCGGGAATCCGTTGATTCCGACGTTACAAACGATTGAGACGGTGTGGGTGATATAAACGATAACAGATTATTATCAACTAAAATCTGTGGATAACCTATGGTATGGATATGATAGGTATGAACATTATGAGGAAAGTTACCAATCGCATGAAGGGAAGGTAAAACAGAGCAGCGTCTCCAAGTATCTGACAATCGGTGTCTCCGCAGCATTCTAGGAGTTAGCTGTTACAATCGTATGCGCACCGATGCTCTCCGAAATAAGTTGTTCGGTAGTAATGTTGATATAGAGAAGCAGATCAACCTGCATAGGTTACGCTGGTTGGGTCACGTTTTACGGATGTCGGACCACCGACTTTCGAAACAGATTCTTTTTAAGACGCCACATCCTGATTGAAGTATAACTCGGGGTGGCCAAACCGTCACATGGCACAGGCAGTTAAAAACCCTTACTAGTAACCTTTCTAAAGTCGGCGCAGCGCGTCTTCTTGGCTGGTGTCCCCGCGATCAGATATCTCAATGGCTAGTTACGCTTCAAGATATGTCCCGAAACCGTGTTCAATGGCGGTCTTGCACTAAGCATCTTCTTGGAGTGTTTGCTTAACCTTGTATGTTGTCAAGCGGAGTGACGAAACAGCTTGTTATGATGCATGACAGTGAAAGCCGTGCTGAGTGTCGCTCTACTCGTTACGAAACATTGTTTGAATTATGTTCCATTCGAGGTGTAGGCACCTCTTCGCAGTTTGTTTGTGCTTACTCTTCTATAGAAGCCGTAGCAATTTAAGTCCCACCCTTCCCCATCTTTTAGGATTTTACTTTTTCATGGTTGTATGGCAGTTAAGCATTCGGTACGTGCTACCGGTGTAATGCTGTCTTTGATGATGATGATGGAGTAGATAGCGGAGAGATATGAGGAAAAAAGGGTGTGTCAGAAGATTATACCGGCTAAGGATATTCTCTGAGGTAATCACGTACGCTTATCGACAAAAGCAGACGATACCAACCGTGCGGATTACCATTGTAGATCTAACAGAAGGTGAAATAACACAGGACAAGTTGGCTGCACTGATGATGCGCACGGATGGGCAATCGTGCAGCATTTCTCTGCTGTACGGCTAACATCGTGCTAAATTGATTGACCAACGGTAGTGAGCTGCATGCTGAAACCGGCTGGAGTCTCACTACCATTTCCTGTTCTATTTTCTTCTTCATATCTGTATAGGTCTAAGCAACCTGACAGTATCTTAGCCCACGTGCAGTCTCTGAATGTGCGGCACATTGCCTGGATCAGACTCGTGCTTTAATAACATACATACATACTGATGACGTAATGACTGAAGCCCACTCTCACAAAAGTCTAGGCTCGAGCATCTTTATAGTATCTAGACCCACATGCAAAATATTACCACGGATGTGCAATCGTGCAGCATTTATGTGATGTGTGGCTAACATCGTGCTAAATTAATTGGCCAACGGTAGTGAGCTGCATGCTGAAACAAGCTGGAGTCTCACTACCATTTCTATTTCTATTTTTATTTCCCCCTCATATCTGTCTAGGCTTGGGCAACCTGACAGTATCTTAGCCCACGTGCAGTCTCTGACTGTGCGGCACTCTGCCTGGATCAGGCTTGTGCTTTCATACATCATACATACATACCAAGGTGTAAAGTGCATTAGCTATTATTGCAAATTAAGAACTTTCGAAGGATATACAGAAGCACCGTTCGACAACACAAGAACAGAAGCGCAGAAAAGACCGACGACAACAATCGCGAAAACGTATTAATTCTGGTTTTGGTTAGAGCAACAACATCCTCGGAGTATGAAGAGATGGACAACGTCAGCCGCTATTAAATAATATACTATTCACTGGAGTCGGTCAAACGAGCACTGCGTAGTGAGGGCTTGAAGCGTGACGGATGGCACGAAATCGATTGAGAAATCAGATCGAAGTGACAACGGGGACAGACATGTGTTAGGTCAGTTCTGTTGTTACTTGATTTGCTTATAAAAAATAAGCATGTGTTTTGTTCTTTGTCTTGTGTGTGATAAACGCGGTTGACCAATCGGCTTTTCTCATGTGTTGTGGGTGAACGCGATTAGCGCGGAATGGTTGACCACAGAGATGAATCAGAACAGAATCGGCAAGTTGCTGTGACGCGCGCGGATGACGTGGTTAATGTTACAACAGGTGACACAAAACCTGTGCAAACAACGTAACCGATACAATGTGCTTCTTTCATTCCTTACAACATGACAGTATGGTATGCTCCCTTATCGCAAGCTACTTATTTAGGCCTTGCGCATAGAGGCATGTCACATTCAAAGTAAATCGTAGGGTTATGATGATGTGAAAGCACAAGCCTGATCCAGGCAAAGTGCCGCACAGTCATAGACTGCACATGGGCTAAGATACTGTCAGGTTGCCCAGGTCTACACAGATATGAGGGGGAATCGAAATGGTAATGAGACTCCAGCGTGTTCCAGCATTCAGCTCACAACCGGTGGCCAATCAATTTAGCACGATCTTATCTCAGGAAATTTTCTATTTTACACAACACAGGAATACAACAGCTGCCACAGCAGCGATTAGGTTGAAAGACAAATTTGGAGTTAAATACCATAAGAATACATGAGCGAAAACAACATAATCCACAAATTGACATAAACTAACCAACTGAAAGGAATCCTCCAAAAGATTGTCACGTGACACCAGCAGTTTTGTTTGACCGCTCCACATGGCCTCGGTACAACAACGGCGGAAGGCCTGTAATTTCGAGCGGAAGTTGCGCTCATATTGTATCGGTACACCCATGCTTCCAAGTGAGCTGAAAGCACAACATGAACCTCGATAAAATAGCGCTTATCCGGACAGGAACTCTTTCGTCATGCACGCAACGAAAACTCACCCTGCATGTTGCCCGGTACGCGGATCGACGAAGGTTGTGGTTTTTGTGTTGTGGTCGATGAAAAAACGCTGGCCTTGAGGCGTGTACCGCTTTTCCCATCCACGGGGCAACGGGTTTGCCTCATCCATTCCACGTTCCCGAGGATCTTCCCATTGAGTGATTCTGCTGATATGGTTTGCATAGTAAATGCGTTGTGTTTTGGGATCGATGCGGCGTTCTGAAAGGCAAACGGCACTAAACTGAAGACACTAAGGAAGGAGATTGGCCGCTGAAGGCAATAGGTTCCATTGACCGCAGTGGTATATGCGATGTGTGTTTACACACTATATAGGGTGACGTAGTTATTTTCCCGATTATTGTTGGTAGCCATTTACACTCGAGTACGGTAGGGATGAGATCTCTCAGGCAACCATTTGATTACCGAAACAAAGGTGAACGATCTCTATTTTAGTTCGCATTATAATGCAGAACGAAGACGCATCAGAAATAATCCTAAGCGTAGCATTCAATTACACAGGGAAAGGAGATGGGTGCTAGAAGTCGAGAAAATACAGGTAACTAGCATTTCAAGTGACACCCGAAGACTGTTCCAGTAAATTTCTTTTTCAAGTTTTTAAGCCATTGGATTCAGCCTTAATCTCTGCCAAAGAGCGCCGCTTGTCTCGTTGGGCCGAGCATTTTCGTGAACAATTTAGCTGGCAAGCAACCGTTACTTTCTACTCCGTATGGTGAGCCCTGGCCGGTTGATTTGACGCCTTCAAGCGAAGCGAAAACCGAGCTCAGAGTTTGGTCAATGAAACGGTTTAGGGCAGCTGGTCCTCATGGACCGGCTCCGTTTCTTTTAAAGGAAGGTGGTATTATCTCGGTAGGCACACCAGATGACCTTTTCCGTCAGGTATAGGATACGAAAACTATTCGCCAGTGTCGGGGAGTATCTATGATCATACCAATCTGCAGGCGAAAATTTAGCTCAACATTAAGTTAATGAAACGTTTGCCTTATCCAGGCAAAGTGCCAGACACATTCAGAGACTGCACGTGGGCCAAGATACTGTCAGGTTGCCCGGACCTAGACAGATATAAGAAAGAAAATAGAACAGGAAATGGTAGTGAGACTCCAGCCGGTTTCAGCATGCAGTTCACTACATGTGGCCAATCAATTTAGCACGGTGTCAGCCGCACAGCACGATTGCACATCGTGATGGATGAGCCCCGGTTCTGCTGAAAGAAGGTGATGATACCCTAGTAAGCACACATTTTTTGTGCGACTATCTCCTCCTGGAGGATGAGTGGGCTTCAAAGAAGATTCTTGGGAATTTGGGTACAAAGCGGCGTCCCCGGCACCACTCGGCGTTTGTTCGAGTCAGCTTCTCTAGCCTTTGCACAACCAAGTGCGACCTGCAAGGCAGCAGGGAGTTGCCAGAAAGAGGTGGTCTACCAGACTCTGTTCCAGGTTTTTCCTCAGGGTTTTCTTCCGAAGCCTTTCCCGCGATCGGGTTCCCACAAGGCAGCGGAGGTTTAAAATCAGGGTTTTCCTTCCCTTAGATGAAATGCCCTCCCGGGCTAACGAGCTACATCTGTCCGAAGCAAACTGGTTTTCAGGCGTCAGTCACTCGCCCTCGCCCCTTCTCCTGTTGGTAGAAGCAGTTCCGCGGGCTCGGGGAGCCACTCGTGCAGGCCAGAAGCTGGACTTGGTTGTCAGCAACCTGACAGTATTTTAGCCCACGTGCAGTCTCTGACTGTGCGGCACTTTGCCTGGATCAGGCTTGTGCTTTCATACCATACCATTTGAGACGCATGCCATATGGGAGCATTTTATAAACAGTGGGAGCTTATCCCCACTGTCACCCCGGCTATGACAACCTTTGGAACCAGCACACATGGTGACCTTTACTGCTAGATATTGTAAAAAATATTTCCTCGGTGTGCGTAGTTCATGCTCAATTAACGTCATAGTGGAGGCATATAAGGTAAACATAAGGACACCCGACATTCAGATCTGGCGTGATAAGAAACGTTTCCGTTTCGACTATGCTGACTAGGCATTATGTATGTATTATCGTACCGGTACTCCGGTATGCAAGTGCAAAGTTCAGTTACACGATTATGCTCCAACCGAAAGCGAGCTGAGCTTCAATAATGAGGAAGTTGCGACTGTATACCGTTTTTCTCATTTGTTAAGTTGCGATATTAGCAACGCGTATTTACATAGAAACATTTCAGCTTGCATTTTCACAGCAACGGTCAGCTGTGGCGCAAAAGGGCCTTTTATCTAAAACTCAAAGGCTTATTTTATAAAGCAACCATTTGTGCAGACTTGCCGTTCGGATGAGACCCGGGCATTGAGAAAAGAAAAAATAAGACGTCTGCAGATAGCCAAAAATCGTAACGCAACTATCCCTAAGAGAAATTTTGCTAGCAACATACATATCGAAAAACAAGTCGCTACTTAGGCCACGTGTGGGGAACGCGATGTAAAAGCATGCAAATAAGGATATTTCGTTTGAGCTCAAGTGTTTAACATCATCAATGTGCGTATACACGCACATAATTCCTAACTGAAACTCACTTATAATTGGTCGAGCGAAATATTTTCGACCAAATCCAACTCAAAGGCGCGCTTCTCTTGCATAATACAATACATCTTTGATGACTGGATCAAAGTTCAGCAAAGCATGTTGCTCTGACAAGCGTCTCACTAGCGCCAAGAGCTATGTATGTATGATGTATGAAAGCAGAAACCTGATCCAGGCAAAGTGCCGAACAGTCATAGACTCCACGTGGGCTAAGATACTGTCAGGTTGCCCAGGCCTAGACAGATATTGCAAAAATAGAAATAGAAGTGGTAGTGAGACTCCATCGTGTTCTAGCATGTAGCTCACTACTGGTTGCAATTCAATTTAGCACGGTGTTAGCTGCACATTTGTGAAATCTGACATATGGCATGAGTGAAGTCTGCCGCATGATGCTTACTTCCAAATTTCGATTGAATTGGAATGGCAACAACACGATAATTCGTTTGATATTTGAACTGTTGCACTGCTATAGCATCCTTCGCTTTTCCCCGTTTATGTGTATTAAACATGACGGAACTTTCTGCTGGTGACAAACCGGTCAAAAGAGCATGTAAAATTTGTTGGCTGGTGGTGAAATTTCAGTGCGACTTACCCCAGCCATGTGGCAGTGGACACGTGTCATTAAAGGTTTGATTTTCATGCATAGCCGTTCGTTTAGTGGATTTCCGTCTTCTCCCGGACGGGAAATTCGATGGCAACGAAGATGCATCGTCCACCAACCACCATCTTCCTAAATCTGTCCAGTCAGCACGAGGAAGTTGTCTATCAGGAAGTGTTCGTGGAGCATGGGACGAAGAATTTGAAGCGAGAGGTCCGGACATTGACGGCAAACCGAGTAAGGAATCAATCAAGGAATTCAAAAACGAGTCATCATCAAGATCGGGGGAGTCGAGGCGGATGACGGTTGCACGGTTGGACGATGGAGCAGTGGAATTTCTCGAAGGGCCAACCTGAGGCATCCGGGACGTTACTCGGTTGGATGAACTAGCGACTGGATTTGACGGTGCCGTATTGTTCTGCGACGACGAGGGCAGTGAACTGTGAAAGAATGAACGTACACTTAGTCAATGTGGAAACAAAAACCGACGCATGGTTTACGACAGTCATTTGTAACCAAACCTGTTGAAGATCAACCAGATTTAATCAAGTTACAAAGTAAAATACTGAAAAATCAATTCTAATTCGCTAATCATTGATGGCGAATTAAAGAATTTATCGATTTCGGCTAACACCATCTATTGCATGGTACACTCGATCGGATTTTCACTTACGAATGTAGCGGCATAGCATGAAAACACAAGACTGATCCAGGCAAAGTGCCAAACAGTCAGAGACTGGACGTGGGCGAGGATACTGTCAGGTTGTCCAGGCTTAGATAGACGAATGTAGTAAGGTTTAAAGAAAGATAAGGTTCAATAGGGTTCTTACAAAGTTTGAGTTTAGTGAGATTTCAAACATTGGAACAAACAAAACGCTTGACACAGAAGCAGCTTGTGATTTTTCACTTGCAACCCGTGGTCTTTTGCCAGGTCCCTATTCAAGAGTGAATTAAAAGTATAACTTTGTTTACCACTTACCACTGTTTCACGGCTAACTGAACCTGATGTTATTGTCTCCTGTTGATTACGGCAAACCGCTAGAAACCGGTTGCGATTTGTATGTACGGTGAGTGTAAATATAACAATACATTGAAACGAGGTTTAGTTTCAGAAGAGAATCCCCGAGTATATGCTGAATGCTCGGATAACACTGCATGCATGAGGAAGCAAATACGAAGTTGGAAAATCACATCAAAATCGTGTGCTGCTCAATAACCAATGTACAAATGGTAAACAGAGTAACTTCTCGTTGATTTGAACAATACTCATCAAAGAACAATTTGTCAACAACAAACTCGCCAAGTACGTGAAATTAAGAGCGTTCTCACAACACCAAGTGTATACATACAAGAAAAATGCCGAGCATAAAAATAGTCAGTAGCGTGATCAAGACTTATCAATCAAGGCATTTTATAATGTCATTAAATATATTATTGTATTGCAAAGAAACTGAATTAGAAACACGAAAAACCTACTTGGCCAGCTGTTGCGAAGTAGTACTTGTATCGCATCCCAGAGTATTTGGAAGTGTGGTATGATTCTGCATCCGGAAAAAATATAATAGAGTTAGAAGATAGATTCTGAACCAACAAAAAAATATACGTAAAATTCATTTAACAGATAGGCTGGTTTGTTGACCTTTAACAACTGGCTCAATTCCGTCTATATCAACGAAAGAGTCCCATCGCGACCGCACGGTATTCTCCGTGATAGACAGTACTTGGTCGAACGGTGGTATTTGCGTACTGTCGGCGTGAACTACGGTCAGCAGCTGAGAGAAGATTTTTTCCTGCTTGAAGACGTTTCACACTGTGAGGGGTCAATAGTAAGTTGTTCACAACACGTAGATACAACATCATGAGCCTTCAATTCATTTTCACGTATGTTATTGTAGCGCAAGTGCGGCATATACAAAGGTTGACTTCTCAAAGTCAACTCCGCACAGAATAGAACTTTTACAACACGATCGCTTTCCATTCTATGAACATGACCAATAAAATGTAGCCGGCTCTGTAAAATTTAAGTTAACATGCTATCTAGAGTAAATTTACAAAGCATTTCTGTATTATTCACTCTATCAATGACATGTTCAAGATGCTCCGTAAATAAAAAAGATATTGAACTGTTGAAATAATAAAACGAACAGAAGCACCAAAGTATTGTGGTGCTCACATCTCCATCCATTACACATTACTACCGATTCCTGGCTGTTTGCCGTCATCAGGTGGAGACAGTAAGATCAGTTAAGCAAACATTGAACAGAAGGTATGGTATGGTATGGTATGAAAACACAAGCCTGATCCAGGCAAAGTGCCGCACAGTTAGAGACTGCACGTGGGCTAAGATACTGTCAGGTTGCCCAGGCCTAGACAGATATGAGGGGGTAAATAGAAATAGAAATGGTAGTGAGACTCCAGCCTGTTCCAGCATGCAGCTCACTACCTGTGGCCGATCAATTTAGCACGGTGTTAGCCGCACAGCTCAGAAGTACTGCACGATTGCACATCCGTGTAACAGAAGAACCATTCTGAAGCCGCAAAATCAGTGGACTGATTACCGTCATCTAAATAAATATGGTTTTAAACAAAAAAACTATATCTGTGTGCATTTACATCGCAAAACTTTTGACCGGTTTCGAGCAGTTTGCAGTCATCACGTAGAGACAGTACGGTCAAGATCCGCATGCCTTAAACCAGCAGAACGTGTAAGCTACTGTTTAATAATGCTGGCACGTCCAAAATATCTAATCACGTGTACCCAGACAAAGTAGTTGGATTAAACCCCTGAACTTGAATAAAAAATCGCATTTGCATCTTCTTTTCTTTAGTGCGACTATCTTCTCCTGGAGGATGAGTCGGCTTCAATGAAGATTCTTGGGAATTTGGGTATATGAAAGCACAAGCCTGATCCAGGCAAAGTGCCGTACAGTCAGAGACTGCTCGTGAGCGAAGATACTGTCAGGTTGCCCAGGACTAGACAGATATGAGGGGGAAATAGAATTTGGGTAGAAAGCGGCGTCCCCAGCACCAATTGGCGTTTGTTTGAGTCAGCTTCTCTAGCCTTTGCACAACCGAGTGCGACTAGCAAGGCAGCAGGGAGTTGTCAGAAAGAGGTGGTGAGCACCAAATAACCGTCTACCAGACTCTGTTCCAGATTTTTCCTCGGGGTTTTCTCCCGCGATCAGGTATCCCACAAGCCAGCGGAGGTTGAAAATCAGGGTTTTCCTTCCCTTCGAGTAAATGCCCTCCCAGGCTAACAAGCTCCATCCGCCCGAAGCAAACTGGTTTTCAGGCGCCAGTCACTCACCCCTTCTGTTAGTAGAAGCAGTTCCGCCGGGCTCAGGGAGCCACTCGTCCAGGCCAGAAGCTGGACTCGGTTGCCAGAGGCTACTTGAGACGCGCGCCATACGGGAGAATTTTATAAACAGTGGGAGCTTATCCCCACTGCAACCCACGGTTATGACAACCTTTGGAACATTTGCATCATTTGCATCACACACCCAACGACCGTTTCGTGCTGTTTTGAGGTCAGCAGGTAGTGACAGTACAATCATGTCCACATGCCTTATCAAACAAAGTTTCTAGTAAATGAAACAACGTTATAGCCAAAACCCAACAGTGAAAAAGCGAATAAATTATGTAGAGCTTACCTGAATATTCGGTTTGTCCAAAATAATCAGAATAGAGCCGCGATTATCTGATCCTCTGAGAAGAGGGACTTTAATTTCACATTCAGACACTGAAATTATTAAACATGTGTGAACTTACGCACACCATTGTATTCCTCCAATAAGTTCGAAAGGTGGATTATACCACAGCCAAGGAGCACATCAGGACGATACCTGAAATGATTGTAAACTTTTGCGCGTATGATGGATTTTTGTGACACAACAGCAGAGCATGATTCGTTCCATGCAGGATTCCAAGTTTTAGGGCAAGCCTTTGTTTTATAAACTGACCGGTTGTCAACTGTCAGTTCAAGATAAAGGTCTCCGGGTTTGCTGAAGTACCCTCCAGAAACATTTGTGAGAGCAGCGTGCTTAACTAAAAATAGTATAGAATGCATAACCAACCTTTTATTAGGATTTGAAATAGTCGACTGGAAACGTCATTATTTCCAACTGACATCAAAAAATAATCAGCTAGGAAGCTCGAATATGCCTCTTCATTCGTAACCTTGAGAATTA
>JACCGJ010003843.1:0-25688 GCA_013407085.1 Atriophallophorus winterbourni | reverse complement strand
TGGTTATGCGTTTAACCCCATTATTCATGTGTATGGACACGTGATTGAACGGGTTGGCCGTACCAGCCTTATCCAACAGTGGCATACAAGCGCAAATTATTTACCATTCCTCCACTGTTTCAAGTGCTTGTGGATCCTGATCTTTTTGTCCAAACAGCATGAAACCGGTTGTGGGATGTGTGTGGGCTAGAAATGCATACAAATGAACATATTTGGTATATAGTACTGTTTTTACATCAAAGTTTGATGCCGGTAATCCAAAATCTGTATTTATATTTGACTTCTAACTTTAGAAATTTTTTGAGAGTTTATATTCATAGACCGTTATCAGAAAGATGTGATGTAAATGCATGCAAATTATTTTTGTTCAAACCCATAGGTTTCACCAATCTCCATGTGTTGTGGCAAATGTAATTGAATATGTTCGCCTATATTGGATTATCGGTTCAAATCTAGTTCATTAGAATATATTTGAAAAGTGTAACGCCATTTATGTGAAATTTCCATAATCATTAATTTCAATAATGAATATCATCTAAGGACCTACACATATCTGTATAATGGTTAATAACTTTTGCTTCTTTATATTCATACACACCAATTCATGTTAACTCACCACAGATATTTGAAGGCAACACGGATTCCTTTCTGGTTAAGCACAACTACTTGGATGAACCGATCAAAGCTCGTTATGTGAAAATCCATACGTACACATGGCATAACCACCCCAGTTTACGGGTCGAACTTATTGGCTGTCAACGTAAGTTTCACAAATGACCGTGGCTGAACTTAGGTGACTTTCTTCTGAAATCATCTAGATGTAGGTGAAAATTAATATTATTGAAATTTGTTGGCTCTTCAGAGTGAGTGACACTTGTTCACAGCTTGAATATCTAAGAAGCATTCTAGGTAGAGGAAATTAATGGCATAAAAAATCTAATCGTGAAAGAATTTAATTCAATTTAAAGACCCTGGATAAATGCTCAGCTTGATTCACATTTAGCTTTTTGATAAATTTTTGTAAAATATACCTTGCAATAAACACTATAAAGTAACTTCGTTGATAAAACAGTTCAAATTGAGCTGCAATATTCGAAATTAGACTCGGCTAGAATACTAAAGGTCTAAACTTGAGTTTTCATGAGTTTCTATAGTAGTTGCAAACTTTTCACCTGATTTGATTATATCATAGATGAATAGAGCGTGAACGATTTAGACATCGAAGATACTGTTTTACAGTGTTCGTTTAGCGAACCACTATGTTCACACACAGAATCACAAAGTTATTCCTGTGCAAGCGTTAAATGTTGCAAGGAATTCCAAGAGAAATGTTTGCGTATTTTTACTGTAGCAACAGGACAGTAAATTCATCAACGTTTTGTAACAATTATTTTGTAAGGAAATCAGAAGATAAAGAGCAAACACATTTTAAATTACATTACAACTGAGGAATTATACTAATCCAAGGAGCGCTTGTGTGACGGAAAAGCATGCAAATGAATAAACTAATCCAAGTTATAATAAATTGTAAAGACTGATTTTACTTTTTTTTATCAACTCAGCATGCTGACTCAAAAGCGCTGTTTGAAGTTTTGAAGGAAACTTGTGGGTAGGCTGTGACCTTTCCTAGTTAAATTTGTAAACAAATCTGTTACATCAAGAATTACCGAAACCCAAAGAAGTTATAATTTTTTAAATGAAAGTCGGATGATACTTGCAATACACCTTGCAGAAAATTTTATTGTAATTATTCGAACAGCATTAATAAATTTCTTTTGCAGAATAAAATAGAATCATTTTCATTAAAATGCCAGTACGCGCGGATTGCTAACGTATTGGCATAGATATTAATCCCAGTTCACCTCTGACCATGCTAATACACTTCATTTTATTCACGGAGTTTTGAACCAGATTAAAGTACCAAGAAGCATTTGACTTGGATGAATGAATAATTCAATAAAATCGTACAATTGCATAAAAAGGCAATTTTGTTTACTATGAATGTCTATGAATTTTTCTTTCATAATTTGATTCAAACCTATACGCCATAGTTGTGAGAAATAGAAACTTCGGAATTGTCGAAAATTAGCAAGAAACAGTACTACTTTAAAATTGGCATTCGATTTATAACACCATCATTAAACGATTGCAACAAGCTGCAGACATGAAGGTTTCCTGAGGCATTGAATTTCAGATTGCTATTTCTATTCTCCCCTCCTAAGACCATACGATAATGTTATCACACACTATGAAAACGAAACGGTTGTAACTCCAGAAAAATGAAACTTAGTGATCACCGTTTATGGCATCGACGCGATGTTTCACCCCATTATAAATGTCGAATGTACAAAGCAATCGTATAATCGACTCTCTTGTATGGTTGCAAAACCTGGTTTATCCGAACGTAAGATGCCCCGCGAATTTCTGCTTTTGAAACCATTTGGCGGTGCATGATTGCTAGCATTTCGTCGCAGTGATGGCAGTGAGAGTTTCCATGAATATTTCATCAACGATAGCCATATTAAAGCTTCTTTGCATAGCACATTAGAGGGTATGAGAAACTTCCGGTTGGTATATCCGTGATATGAAACACTTGGACTGAAAAATTCACCCAAGTGATAAGCATATTGAGGCATTCGTTGGTTGGACACCTATCGCGATATGGCGAACACTGTGCCTTCAATGGAATGTATTGTGCCATAATTTTTGCGAATTCGAGGATAAATCCTCATTTGCAAATTGAAATTTAGCTTCCATGTGGGGACGAAGCTAGGTCCCACAAGCGGTGCAATGCAGCACCGGTAACTGTTTGGAATATTTTTCAACATTCCAATAACAGCACGATGGATAATTTTTGATTGAAGCCAGATTTTTTTCATTAAAAAGTAGTATATGACGTTAGAAAAGCAGGATGGAAGCACACAACTGGTTCCGCGGTTATTGCCGCTAATCAGGTATGCGTATCCGTGACCTGGACAATCGAACGCCGATCTGACTTTGTGCTAAACCCAATTATTTGCGAATTCGAGGATAAATCCTCATTTGCAAATTGAAATTTAGCTTTCATGTGGCGACTAAGCTAAGTCCGATAATTGTTCCCTATATCCTTGTATTAGTTTGGATACGAAAAGCCAACAAGAACTGCAAAATTGATTGCAGTGAAACTACAAAAAAACAAGCTGCTTTTTGCTCACTAACTTATTCTGCTTGCCCACTTTACGCGTCTACATATCGCCTTTTTCGCTTCATGTTGTTCGGCACTTGGCTCGGCTTCATGACAATGAAAAACTTAATATGGATATACGTTTTGATTTACAAATTTAAAAATCTAATCTAATTAAGGGAATACACCATTTGCTATCTAAATTAAACTTTCCTGTTTTGAAATCTTCATTCGCTTTACACAATCTCCCCGCACATGGCTTTGCGCTGCTTATATATCTCGGGTAAGGTCACAGTGGTCGAGTTGCGTGCATCGATATTTTGTGAGAAATTTCCGTTCCAATGCGTGTCCGATTGACTGAACAGGATCATTTTACACGGTCACCGTAAATTGGCTTCAAATTTCTACATTGTATACCTGCCCATGTTCAGGAAACTTAATTATTCAATGATAATTTTGCCCAGCTATAGTGTACTATAAATTGTCTGAATTAACCGAACTGATATGTCTACAGCTTGCAAACAATTGCTTGGAATACCGCCGTATGCGCGTTTCGCGGCTTCAAGTTCACGTGGAAGACGAGTACAGCGATCTTGTATTCCTGAATACGGTCACTATCTCAGCAACAAGGCTTGGTGCCCGAAACGGCAGGACGGTAAGCATTAATGGAAACCAAATTTAGCTGCTTACTTTCATGTTTTCCATTTATTGATCGTGCTACATATATAGTGGAGAGCCAATCAATCTTTTGAACTCTCATACGACGCAAACGAAGTTACGATTGGAGTGCAAAATGTTGTTTTGAATTTCATTTTATTACGGCATATGCAGTGAAACAATACATACACCCTGCATTTTCCACACATAACCTAGGAACGGTTTCGTGTAATTTACAGTTTCAGGTATGATCTTTGCTTTATTATTGTGTTAAAAATTTCGGTAGGTTTAGATAAAAGGGTTTACCCATTATTATTCTTAAGTCGCTTTGCATCGATTTCGTAGCAGATTACGACGCTATGAAGATTATAATAATAAGTCGATTTTCATACGCATAAGGTCTTGGATTGATGCATTAAATACATATTCTTCGTCCTAATTCCGCTTTAAACCCAATTTTTCTTTTGAGTTTATTTTACAAATATATAATCCACATTACCGGAAGAAATATAATGTCAATTTTTTTAATTGTTTCAAATTGAGTGAAAACTTCAGTCACACAATCATGACACCGAATTTGCGGTTAGTATTCCTTTTTATCATATTATATATCATACCCGGCGCTTATTGACAAGTTCAAGCACGATATTAGTAGTAAAATACTTAAAAAGCATTCTCCATTAGTTTACCTAAGTTATTTCGAATTGCTAGCAGGAGGGTGTGTGTTTCATATAGCCTCTAAACATTTAGTTTAGCTTCTATCATTACATAGTTTTCTTGTATCAGGCGGGAAAAACAACACCTACTAACAAGGAAGAGTGGTATGGCTGTCGACTGAGGAAATTAAACCAGTTGGCTTCAGGGATGGTTCTCGTAAATGCATTAAGCCAGCCAAAATATCGCAGAGAAAATAATTATGTCGAACTTCCACTGCATTCCGGCTATAACAAATTATTTAAAATACTTTATAAGTCGACCTAGATAACAGTCCGTAGCAAGATTTTGGTTGTGCGTCATGTAGTTATGATCATCGTCTTCACGACCTTTTCTACGACGACGATTCATGATCCTCAGTTTTCGTGATGACGTCCTGAATATCATATGTATAAGTACATCAGCCGTACTTAACCACGTGTTAAAAGGTCCAAAGACGAGGTAGTTTTCTTGCAAGAGACGTTGCTATCAGACTGGTGCTCTAATAGATGAATAATACACATTTTTAAGGGTAGAGGCTTCAATGAGCACGAGTGCTTGAATTTGAATTTGCGGTACGGAACCAAATAGTGAAGAAAACCAATCAATCCGGACTCTTATTCTGAACGTTCATCAACCTACGATTTTTGCGTTAAATGTCAAAAATAGCTTATCATATCAGTACCATAAGTGTCCTCAAATGTTTGCCGAAGAAAATAGTTTAGTGACACTGGGTGAAAACAAAGCTAGAGTAGTTGCCAAACAGGAAAGATCAGAGTAGGTAGAACCATTAAAGATGGATTACTTATTTTAGAAATATGTCGTAGTTCAGTCGTGGAATCACACATTGTTTGTCAAGTAAAACCACAGCATATAGAATCTTGAGAACATTCTTGTTCAGATCATTACCATTCATTTGATCCTATTAACATTAGACGCGACTGTATGAAAACCGTACTACAACGAATTATTACTGGAGCAAAGACGGTGACATAGATCATTCATCAATTAGTGCAAAATCGACTGGTGAACCAAGAATCGACTTCAGTTCTACGCGCCTATCTCATCTTACTATTGCGTTCGAGCAAGCTTTCAAAGCTTAGTATTGTAAAGCAATTCCGGCGTATAAAAACGCTGATTGGGTCGTGTGTTTACTAGAAATCAGCCATATTCCAAAACTTGTATATTCTAAAGAGCTGAAATCATGCAGCAAACATTTGACAGTAGTGAATTGCGCTACAAAACGTTTGCAAAATTAATATGAAATCACTTGTCATGAAATCCAACCGAAAGCGTGAAATTGCTGGTTAATTATCATTTAGTGTTACTTATATGCTGCTGTGTAAAACACTTGAATACTCAAAAATAGTTGAAATTAACACAGCATTAATTAGCCATTAAAATCATTCACAGTTGTGAGTGGATTGACAAATGACTTTAAGAAACTAAAGGAAAGATCTCTCTAACTAGATTTTTAATTCGTGTAATATTGTACATCTGTAAAAAAGAAAAATTGGAAAATGTAACTTTACTGCCTACATTATTTCCAGATATGGAAAATATCTCAACCTGGATTAATGTGTGAATGAAACTTTTGGTACACTAGGAATCGAGGAAATAAAATTCCTTTTGCTTAACATCTGTTCCCACGATGCACGCTCATTATTCAAGCATTCATCAATTAGCCGACGATGTATCTTCACTTGCTGATTGACCGGATTGTGAAAAGTATAACACCTCCGTGATCTCCCTCCGAAATATAAAAGTAGGAAAATGTACAAAATTATTGACACGAGAGAAAAATATAACTTATGATTATGATTTTATACAGCTCTTCAAATATTATAGACTTTCAAAAAGTGATACATTTTTTCAATGATTCAGCATTAAGCTTGAGATACAAATATCCTATTATATTTCCAGATGATCCTGCAGTTAAATTAACCAAGAGCTTTAACTACTAGGTGTAAAAAATATATGTTGGATTCTAATAAGCTTACTAATCTCCTCACGATTCATTTTGCGACTTTGTTTACATCATTTTTATTTTTCCGTAAACAGTAACATTAGTATTCGTGAAATTGGTTTGAGGGTAAAAATATTCAACTTAATAATACTGTTAGTTATGGTTTGTACTGCAGGTGTATAAAACACCGAATCGCGAAAGAGAACTACAACAAATTTTAATAGCTTATGAATTTACTTTGCTTCAGTAAATCGTACTAACTTACTACTCTCAATTTAGAGCGATTTTACTCATCGAAGGGGTTTAAAAATGTATTCTATACCTTGAAGCTGCTATTAAGCATGTTTTCTTTTATTTATTGTGATCAAGGCTTAACAATTCACATTTTGCCACTAACGCACTTCTTGTGGATAGAATGTAAAACGCTATTGCAGTGGTGAATAATACTCAGGTAGTGTATGCAGTGCAAATCGAAATGTAAAAATCAAGTAAACTTCAAGAAATTCGTGATGTTAAACTATTTCTTTCATGCTTTATCTCAACTTTCTTCACTTTTTTAAATATCCTATCGAATGCAAACTCCCGAGTATCGTTGATAACGCTTTTTCTTTTTTGAAATCTTTTGATTATTCGATTTTCACGTTTATGGAATTGTTCTTGAAGCAAACCGCGCGAAAGAATAATCTTCGTCGAAATCGCTCGCTTCCCACGGTTCCCAAAATGGCAGCACCGTAAATAAACGTAGCTGAAACAGAACGCCATACTGCATGTGAAACTGACGAAATGTTTTGTGTTTTAATGTTGGATGGCTGCATATGTATACTTTGCAAACGCTTGGTAATAAGCTAAACCAAAATCTAAAAATAGTTTTGATTCTGTGGAGGTAATATTTTTGTCGAATAGGTGTAAAATTTCAAGTAAGAGCTATCTTAGAGCAAAAAACCAATTTAAAAAATACGTTTGAACAATCAACAAGAAATTTCAGCGGATTGGAGAATTTGAATATTTGTAGAAACAGACGATAATAAATGGTAAAAATGTATTCGGCCATCTTCAACAAATACATAATGTGTAATTCTTTGGAAACATGATCTAACCATAGGCGGATTTTACATGCCCTAGCGCTTCTATGTCGAGTAGCTTCGTAAATTTAAATATTTTAAAGAGCAATGGACACCAAGCCCGGTATATTTGACTGAGGGTCATTTAAAATGATCAACGGGGCGGGTAAATCTCTGATTCGTAGAAGTGCTATACTAGTCGATACAAATCAGGCAAAGCACAAGTCCTGCATTCTACTGGGGATACTTATACAACGGGATTTCACATATCAAAATTATGTTGATTCTCACTACAACGATCATTTATTGTAATATCACAACGTGCCTGAAACGATAGTGGTTTGTAAATGCTTGTTCGAGCAAATCTTATATGTATGGTCTGTTTGAATTTTTCAAAATTTTCTCAGATACTTCAGAACAACAGACATTCGGTTTTTGCTCACATTCGACGTGGGTGCGACGTAGACACGGTTTAACATAAATATGTCGTGATATCCAACAATATTATTGAACTCATTGCTAACAATATTGATTCCAGTGTACTTGCTTAAACTTAGATTTGGTAGGCTTGTTTAATCTACTTGAATTCACAGCCTAGGAAGTAATCCTCAGATCGGAAGAAAACAGTAGCTGTCAATGGCGAACGGACGGACGTTGAACCCGTAAAATCTAGGGAAACACTACTGGTAAGAGTTTTGAGAACTGGTAAATAGAAGATTGTAAAGAAGTATCCACGCACAACACTCTTGTGGCCTACTTCATCACATTTGAAAGAAATCAGCTTCAGAGAATTCTTTATTGAACGTACCGGGATGTATTAGGTAGCTGTCAATTCATTCTAAGCCAGACATATTAAATGTCCGAGCAAAGTCCTAATTTATTTTATATCTTGCGCACAGAGCTTCATTGATTAGGATTCGAGCTCAGGTTGTACAGTGTGTCAAATACTAATCAACGTTTCAACAAATCGTCATCCCACGGTGAATACCTACGGATATTCATTTGGTAATAATACAATAAACAATCTACAATTTCATATCACAGTTATCTGCAAGTGCTTAAGGTAAGCCGGAAAGCATATCTAGGAAATCCAATATTATCCACAGACAGACTGCAAACTTTGATTGATTTGCAGTAACTGCTACAGTATATAGGAGAATATATTTGGGTTCTTGAACACGAATAAAGTCATTCTTCTTCTTCTTCTACTACTACTACTATTTTTATGTGAGACAAAATAAAGAAAATCATTTGATTTAACGCACTAAGGCGAATAGCTGTTTCATAAATAAGTTTCAATCTAACATGGTTTAGACAATTAGAGGATTTCCGTAGATAGGGTATTTTTCGCAATGTCGTAACAAGCTACTGATTACACAATTCGACACCCGGACGTAGATTCTGCAAGATTAAACACACGTTGACAAATTTTCCCCGGAACGCTAGATTTTATTAGTCAAGTGCAATATTACACCATTTGTGTATAAGTAACTTCGTTCAAGTTGCTGAATTTCTATCCTCCAGAAAGACGATTTCTTTCCTGGCCCCACGAAGGCTGCAAACGGAGAATATGATTGCAGCAATTAGTTGCTTGTAAAATGGACATAATATTCAGCGCCCTGCTGGGGTGATTCATCGACAAGACGAACGAATATAATGTTTTCGCACTCAAACCTCATTAAAATAGTTCCCTCACTTCAGGTGATTAGAATTTACATGAAATCGTTTCAACCACAGGATACAAAGCAAAGCATCAAATGCAGAAAAAGGATCAAATGAAACATTTCAAATTACATAAATAGTTGGATGAGTTTCGACTAAATATTGCAAGTAGAAATATTATTTTCATGGAGTCCGTGATATAACAGCAGTATAACTGATATTTAATATTCAAGGTCAATAAATTATCTGAATTTCGAAGTTAAAATGTGATTAATAAAAAATGTTAAACGGAATTCTCCGGAAAACTTTGATAGAAACGCAGTAATTGACCATAACATTCATTAGGATCGATATATATTTCTGGAGTTTTTAAAGAAACCCAAAATGAAGAAGAGCACTTCGCACGCGTCAACATATCTTACTATTTGCGCATACGCAATAATTTTTATCAGTAGCATTGAATCATGTTATACTCTATTTTTAAGTATTTATCATGCTACTTTTATTTTCATCATCAAAAGAAACTATAAATCCAGACCTGTTTTTTTATTAAAAACATTTAAAATTGGAGACTTTCTAACCGTTTACTCTGATGTGCGATATGAAAGAGTCGTTTTGTTCATTTCAATTTCCTCTAGGTAATCAGTGGTTGCAAGTCGACGTGGGACCTCCAACACTGATAACTGGAATTCTGTTGAAAGGACGTGGAGATCATAAAAGACCGCAATATGTGACTCGATTCAAACTATCCTACAGTAACGACTCACGTCTATGGTTCTTCTACAAGGATGCCACTCCGCTTGATCCGAGAGTGAGCTAGATTTACTTTTATCTCTTTAAAAATTAACGGGTGTTGACCTCTATTTTCCGCTTGAGGCCATTTCGCATATTCTAATTATCCAGTGCATCGAAATTGAGCATCGCGTGTATTAACTAATAGCGCAAAACATGTATATGTAAGTGCCGCCGAATACAAAAATAACAATGGTCCACTGACGTGAACTAGTCTGCTTACCACCCAGTTTGCATTTGCATACACCATTTTCAGTTCATAGTAGGGATTTGGATTAGTTACCCAGATTATATCGTACTTTGTCGCACTCACATTGTTCACACATATTATTAAAAAATTATTTATCGTCTGAACCAGATAAACCAATGCTTAGTTAATATTTCAGGGATTTCACTCAATGTATGTTCAAATGTGTAACACAGAGAATCTCGTCAATCTGGTGTTCGTCTTAAAGTAAAGAGTTAGAAGTTCAGTGTCAAATTCTGAAAAAAATGTTGAATGCAAATTAGCAAACGCTAAACTTTTGATCATTTTAAGATTTATTCGATTCGTGAAAATTTTGAAATTAGTAAAATCTTTCCAGTTTGTCTCTTTTGCCTTAGTTGTATCAATTAGCAATATCATTTGTATTGTTCTAGTGGAAAAGCTTCTAGTCATTCTACATAAAATAATGCCAATGAGACCCGAGCTAACCGATTTGTTAGAGTCACTGGTCCCAAGCTGTATATAAATTAGATCTCACTGATTTGGCTCTACTTTTATGCCTTGACCGTCACGAAATTAAAATCTAACGTTACGTCCATCCAGTGAGGGGTCAAATCACGTGCCATCTTCTTACACCTCGACCTTGCAGATTTTCGAGGGCAACGACGAAAGCGTGCCGGAGCGCGTACACTACTTGGCCTCCCCGATCACCACGCGGTACGTACGAATTCACCCGGTCGATTGGAGAACTCGAATCGCAATGCGTATTGGGCTATTTGGTTGTCGGCAAAAAGGACCTTGTGCTGCAGGATTCTTCCGAATTAATAACGAAAGCTCTTGTGGTAAGACTTGGATTATATTTTTATATTCTGCATTAAACAAGTAGTCAAGACTACGTGAGGTTAGCTGTTATAATTTTTTAATTGTTGAAATTGTATCAAAACTTGACTAAATTTGGTGTGGTTTATTTGAAAATTTAATTGTAACATTTGTTTCATCTCATTAAACCATATAGCAGGGCTTAACGTTTGAGATATACATTCTTGACACATAATCTATTTTGAGATTTCAGTATTATTCTAATGTTAGCTGAAATGATATTAAATTATCGCGCGTATTGTATAAACTGATCACACTGAAGCAAATATCTTAAATAAGGTATTGTTGTAAATTTTTGGGGACGGCATGATAATAACTACAAAATATTCCACAGAGAATGATGAAATATTGTCTTTTCCATCGTCGTTATCATTATCTTCATCAACACCTACGAGTGCCAATCACAAAATGAACTCAACGAAAGTAGAATAGAAAAAAATTTCCAAAGCGTTATACAATGTTAGTACAATAGGCCATGGTGTTGCATTGAAGAATTACAATGCGATTTGATTTAAACGATCAAGACGAATGATCAAAGTATCGTGATGCACACTCGCCGCACTTACAATAGACCACAGAACAACTTTGCAGAACAACAAATTATATGAAGGACAAAACGTAGAGCATGTGTCACAGCAACTTGTTCAGTCAGTAACGAAAGTTAGATTCACCAAATATTACCTGATGCAATAAATGGTGCAGATACTGAATAGCTTTCTGTCTTCACTTTCAGAGTAGGATATAACTAACATTTGTTATTTGGCTTGCATTCCTACTGAGTAGTCCCGAAATATATGTTTCAAATCGCCAACTATTGGTTTTCACCTCTTGCAGCTGTATCAAAAAGATGATGTATGAAATTTATACAAAAGTAGAATTTCGATCTTAATCATTTTTAGGTCACGATATACATTTTTTTCGTTGCTCGGTTTTCTATTTTGTTGATTTAATTGTAATTTTAAGCCAATTGAAACCACTCAGACCTTGGTCATGATGTTCCCCGTAATAGGTCCCAGTAAGACAATCGCTTTGCGTTATATGCAATATTTCTGTTTCTTCTTAAATATTCCGGAACATGTTTCGGAACGACACTTTTGTATTTGTGATCAAATCTGCGCATTTCGCGCTACACAGAGCGATATATTTAAAGTTCATTGTTCATGAGCTACGGGTCAAATCATGGACATTCCCATATGCAAGCTAATTTAACTCATCTGCTTTGAAGTTTCGTTGATAAATCGGGATTGCTGTTGAAAGATTAAAAATAGCTATCAGTTTAATATGAATCCTATTAATTTTCTTTAGCTATTTCTCTGTGAATATATAACGTTTTATTGAATGTAAATTAAGAATTATAATTTGAATGTTCTCCAGCAACAATATGTTGTTATCCCGCTTCTTATTGACACTTTTTGCGTTATATATCGGGCTCACCAGCCGCAGGTGAAACGGTAATTGAGCAGTGATTTTGCCTGTTGACTTGAATGAGTTATCGTCATTGGGTTATCGATTTGCTATCGAATACCATCTTAGCTTTTGAACCAATGAACGTCATTGGAGTCTCCTTTGATGCTTACGGGCTAAATTGTCGCCTTATTGAGAATTATTTGATACTGTTCGTGAAAATGATCTTTTAAACCTTGAACTACATCTGAACTACCGAATAGTTTATTCACAGATAAAAATATGTAATGAGAATTTCATTTACCATCAAATTAATTCATTCAACGCATCGATCTTCCATCGCATACAGTTGCGAACTTGGCATTTAAAAAGTCAGCGTGGATATTACCGGATAGCACAAGCAATCAGAAAAGGAACATACCTGGGCGAGTACCTGCTTCAGTTGAGCATCAAAATGATCAAACATTCACAGCAACAAATCCACGAACCTTGAGAAGTAAAATGGAACACCGACCTCCCATGTTGGCGAATCATCGCATCGGTACAACGTCGCCGCAGATTCAGCCACCCGGCTTCGTTGCGTCACCATTTTGGTCTGGTATAGGTAGTAATTTAAGATTATCTACTGATACGGGTGATCCGGTTGCTTCCTTAGCGGTCGATGGATGGACAGGGGAAGAATTGTTTGAAACAAATTCGTCGTTGTCACTTAGATCGTCGGAAATCTTCCTCAACGACGCTCCAGCTTCAAAAAATCAAGGATTTGAATCCATCAAAGAAAATCCACGGTTAAAGAGAATTCCGTCATGCACCGTTTTAGAATATCGATGGCCATTTGTAGAACTCCCGTCATGGTATGTTGACCTGCGGGAAAATACTATAGTCAACGGCGTGGTGATTTATACCGGCGGTCATGGGCGTAGTGAGTTTATCAATGTGAATTTAGATACTTAACAGCCCCTTTTCTATGTATATGAGATACAACAAATTGTAATAATTTAAGGTGGTCATTGGTCTAAAAAGCATTTAGCTTAAGAATAACCACATGGTAGTGAACATTAAAAAGGACGATAATAAAAACAATCTTCAGCAATTAGCTTACCTGTATAACTCGTCTAATTTAGTTTTAAACTCATGCAAATTAGTTCAGAGGAGTAACGGTAAAAGGTAAACTGTTCAATTAAAACAGACACGGAAAGAATAAAAATTCCTTCTACAGTTTAGGTAGGAATTAGGTACAACCAGCGTATAATCATGGGTCGGATAATTCGGAGTATCTTTCGCGTGAAGATACCCTGTAAGGGATTTTCCGGAATATAAATTATTTTGTTAATTAGGATGAGGTCTCATTTGGGAAGTCAAACGAATTCATAAGAGCTATCGTTTCTTCTTAAAGGTTTTTCGGATGCGGAGAAGTAGTTTTTAGCGGTGATAGATTCGCACATCAGTTCTACAACATTTCTGAGCCAGGGAGACCGTAGATAGATGGCGTAATCCTTGACTGGTATCTGGTATGTATTCACGATTCGTGGAAAGATTTTAGGCGAAAATTTTTCGAATACCTGCTTGAATAGATTGAGAACACGTGATGTATTTGCAATGGCAATGTTAGTTTTTTCATTCCACTTTTAAAGGACGTGTAAACCTATATGGTATTTGAAATCAACTTGCCTCCCCAAATTCATGAGCCTGCATTTTTAAAGTTAAAAATCAGTTTGCTCAAATGCTATATATAAGCCGCACAATAAATTGGTGGATGATAAACGTCTCCATTGCTTGTCATAGAGTCACTCTGCGAAGCAGTAATTTTAAATCCTTCTCCATCGTACGAGCTCTATTCATCTTTAGATTTTATGTATACATTGGGTACTCCATTTCCCATCGCCCTAAGGCCAACTAAACGTTATTCCCACTTTCTACATCAGATAACAAAGAAAAGCCAACGCAGACTGTTCAATGATAGTGCGTATGATGTTAGCAAACATACGTTATTCTCAGAATGTTTTGTACAAAATACTGCCTTCTCCACAGAACTGAAATAAAACTCAACATGCCGTGAAATTATAAGTAAACTGATCACAAATCACTGGTCATTGTTTGTTAGAACGCCAGACTTGATCGCAATTTACTGTTTGATGTATAGCAGCAAAACAGTCCTGCTCATATGGTTTGTGTTGAATGGTTCACATTACAGTTCCAGTTATTTTTCTGCAAATCGATCAGCAGTTCCGAGGATACACTTTCAATTATATTTCAAACTTGTTCTGAAATCGCGTCATTTGTATTTGCAGCGATAGATCGTCGCATTGATAGATCGGCTGTGCATCTAGAATATTTTGCCACATAACACATGTAGGGAGTCATCATTTACTACCGAAATGCGAAGGATTCACTATGATTCGTGAATGTTTATCGATTTTGTTTGATTTAGTAAATTTTTCGGTTGAATTTGCTAAGCAATTTTAGAATAAATAGTGTACGTCAGACGGATTAGTTACATTTTGATTAGAATAGTGTCAGATCATGAAAGTAACCGCTGGATACGTCTAAAGATATCATGCTTTTACAAGCTATTTCCCATTAAACACGGTAAGATAGTAACCAAATGCGAAGCTCTGAAATATTATGTGCAATTAGCAAATGGCTCGCTAAATTTCGATTTTCTTATTATTAATAGAATAATAATTTAAACTTTGAGAATGGATAGTAAATACGCTAATTTCGGTTTCTGATATTGACAAACATATTTATATTTGCTTGTATTGAATATAGTTAGATTATTAGGTTTTTCTTTGCCAGATATAAAGCTGACTCCGTAAAATTGATCCTTACCCTAATACTCCAACCCTAGGCACCTCGAAAGTTAACTCGGAAAATCTTGAACGCTTATCCGTCTTCGTAGAAACTGAGCCGCGCACTAGTGGTACGACTATCACAACCGCCGGCACATCCCATCTTTGTGGCTATGTCACGCGTATGAATGATGCAATTTTCAATCCACGTATACACATTTCGTGCAGACAACCTTTACCTGGAAGATTTGTGTACGTCGAGGCTAGAGGAATCCGTGGAAGATGGTCACAAGAGTTTTCTGCGCTACTCTGTGAAGTCATGATTTATTGAGTTGAAATGCTACCGCAATTATTGTCGTATGGGACACGCACTAATTGAACGAACAATTTACATCAATATAAATTTCAATTTTACAAATTTCAATTGTACAAATTTTGAAGTTATTGTTCGCATTTTAATCTAATCAAACTAAATTTCCTATAAAATAAATTGCTGGTTTCTCGAACAAGTCAATTATTTTATTTAAAATAAGACATGAACTTTTACTGATATTTATAATCGGGTTAGAATTTTATTATTAAACTCGAAATATGATTCGATGATTTTGAGATTAATGGTTGCATTTGCTTAAAAAAGTGTATGTTGAAAAACAATCTAATATACAAGATAACCACGACAAACAAATTTCTGATAGCATAGAGGTTCCTGTGGAGCTGCGACTAACATGTTTCTCAATGTATGTATAAATTTTCACGCGAATTTAGCGTTTTCCATGTAATGAAAACACAATTCCGTCACAATTCAGCGATATTTGAAGAAATTAATCAGCAAATACGGCATTCGGTACTGCCGAAACTGCCAAAGCTGGAAGATTGACTAAAAGCTTGAGCAACTCTACCTCGCGGCGGTTTTTTTATCCGCTGAACAAAAACTGATGACGTATCTCTACTCTTACTCGTGCTCAAAGGATCCTTTTATCACCGTCAAGTTGAGAACGGTCGTTAAATTCAGCCAACATAAATTGAGATTTCACGACAAATCAGCCCTTAATAAGTATTTTCTCTAAGCTTTAAAGTAATAGCAGTTATTTGTGCTTTTAACCAACAATTCGGAAAATAATTCAGTGCACTTTGATCTAAAAAGTAAAATCTCATTGATTACTTCATTTAATAGCCACAAGAAAGCGGCATTTCAGCTCGGAAATGTTTATACGAAAACAATAATCGCCTAAGGGTTGCAAACTGTTTCTTTTATTCTTTTTAGTATATTAAGAGAGAAGAAGAAGAAGAGAATTGGTGAGCCTACAATTATCAATATAGTAACTACTTAGTAGATAAAATCTCTGGAAATACATTTCAGAAATCCAAAAGAATTACGCAAAATTAATCGGCGGAAAGTTACTTTACTTCAAAGTATAGTATTTACCCTGAAACTCATAGCGTCATGTTTCCTTATAGCACCATTTCGTCAGGTTTAATTGCACATATCTCGGGCGATGGCGGCACAAATCGGTACAAATGAAACAACATCTTCCAATTTGTTGTGGTGGCCATATCCTCAACACTTACACTCTATAACCTGATTCTGAATGTTTACCGAAATAAGGTGTGAGACAATAAGATTAGATTCAGTGAGCCTTGTGACAGTGGGAGTGGTAAACAAACTTAGACTTCGCAGCCACTGCCTAAAAGGGTTCGTACAACGAATCAAGATTTTCAAACACAGAATCACATAGTGATTTTTGGTCAAGCGCTCGAAGCGCTGATGGATAATCGATGTAATATGTTACCCACATTCCCGGTACTTACACACCAAAACCGGTTTCTGGCTGTTTGATGTGAACCGAAGGAGACAGTAAGATCACGGACAGCGAGTCATAAAACAGCGGTAAAGCGTAAAGAAGTTATACTTGAATGCCATTGTTAAATACGGTTCGTACCACGAACCACGATATTCATACAAAGAATCCCAGATTGGTTTCTGGTCCAGCTTATCAAACAATCAATGTTTCGTATCACTGTCTTATATGCGCAGAAATATTAGTATTATGGAAACAAAATTTGAAAGCAATTTTAAAGCAGTTTTGTATTTTGCTTCTGACACAGAAGCTTCGTTAGAACAAATGTATTAGTCAGAACAGGAAACGTCATTTAGTACTACTCCATCTAGTACCTCTATTTGATCGTCTCACGAAACAGCATATGGAAATGCTAAGGATATCAAGTTGTGTAAACCAAGACAAGATCAATCAGCCTATATACCCAGCACAGCATGAAATCGGTCAAGGTCAAATGACACCGGGGCTCACACGTGCCCGCCTAAGCGTTGTACCATTGTGCATTAAGATAACAAGATTACAAATTCGTAAAAAAATGTGCACTATGCAAGGGATGGAGATCTGAGAACCACAATATATTAAATAAAAATTGTTTTGACGAACAATCTGTGTCGGAATTTAAGCGTTTTTCAAAAATGTTCTAACCAATTGCTGTTCAACTATTTGAATATGATTACTCGATCGGGCCCAAAGACCTTTTAACATATTATGAATATGCTTCTGAAAATTTATATTTGGGTAAGGTCAGGCAATAGTAGAAACAATAATATGCACTTTTTATCTCGAGTTTTCTTGTCGCAATTTTATCTAGCTTTATCAGGAAATCACGACAATCAAACATGCTTTCTACTAATCACATGCTTCAGCTGCTAACTGCTACCCGAACGAAGCATACATAAATCACTTTATTGAATGTTAAGTTTGATTTGATTTCCTAGTTGCAAAACCATGAGTATCCGAATTCGTGAATTTCAGTCTGAATTTGAGAATGATGGACCCTAATGGGCAGTTCTCAATTGGGATATTTAAAGTGATTATTCGGTAGACCATTCATTTCAAAATGATCTGTACATATTCAGGCCGAGGTTGCGTTCATATTGACCAATTTATGAAGTAGAACATTATCAGTGAAGTGTTACTGATTTAATTGTAACTATAACTTTGGCCAATAGAAACAGTTGTGTAATTTCTAAATAGATTTTGCTGCTTGCAGGTCATACTGTTTTTATCTATTCCATTTACGAAGCATATTGCGATGGAACACTTAGTAGTTGTAGCATTGATACAGAAGATATGAACACTTTGAAATTTGATACTTTGGATGCTCTTGCTCGGTTGAATTTGGTCAATCCAGTGGATAGACTATTCAAAATTAAATTAGGTTAGTAGAGACATTCTTTCGAAATTTGGGCCCTTTTTTGCTTCAAAGCGATTTGAATGCATTTGTGTATTACGTCAAGGAATATATTCAGCTTTACAATATGTAACATTACATGATTATGTGTTATTTATTTTCAATGACCACTATTTACCGCGCTATAATAATCGTGTAACTTAGTGCATTTTGTCACCATAATGTCTTGAATCTTGAATCATATTGTTACATTTTTAGCAACACATTGAATCGGGTCCTATAGAAAAGTAAAACTTGAACCCCACAACCTTTACGTAGGGGTTCTCTACGCTTGCCTCGTAGGCTTAGTCTACCAATTATTCGTGCGATTCATACAGCAAAAGAAGCTCAAATATAACATCCTAATGTGATGTGTTGTTCACATCCCTCGGAATTACACTCCACTACCGGCTTCTGGCTGCTTGCCGTCGTCAGGTGGAGACAGTAAGATTATTTTCATTGAGCATTGAAACAGTGGATAAGTGGTAAACAAAGTTATACTTGAATGCCACTGTTGCATTGGGTCCGTACAACGAACCACGATGTTCAAACACAGAATCACATAGTGATTCGTGGTCAAGCACTCAAGGCGCTTATGGATGACGAAAGTGATGTGTTTCTCACATCGCCTGAAATTACACTCCACTACCGGTTTCTGGCTGTTTTCCGTCATCAGGTGGAGACAGCAAGTTTAGGTTTAGTGAGCCTTGAATGCTTCACTACGAATCACTGTGATTCTGTGTTTGAACATCGTGGTTTGTTGTATGGCATCCTACTGTTTTCGTTTAACAAGTAGGATAAGTTTGTTTAAGACTGTGACTGATTCACACGTTTTAAGCAATTTACAATGGTTGGTTTTTTGAAGCTACTAGTTTAATATTTGCTATTTTGGACTAATATCATGGTTTTAAAATTTTAAACACTGTTATACCAAGTGAAGTACCCGCCTCTTCTTGAAGTAGAAGGGTTAAAAATTACGGAAAGATTACAAAGTTACACAAAATGGTTACTAACAATTTAGGATGTTATAAGGCAAATTCCAGTTTATTTCTTTTCAAGTGGTCTTTCGCAGATAATATCTTCTTTTACCAAGGCAAGTGAGTCATCACGATGGGAACTAGATGGCGGCCAAAAATAAATTTTTATTAGGCTTTAATTTTTTCTATGAATTCATACAAGACGGTTTCGAGTAGAATCTCAGTGGTTTCCTGCGAAAGTATTTAACAAAGCCATATTATGCTGAATTAGATTTTTCAGACTTAATGGTTTTTCGGCTATGCGTGATCTCAGGCACTGTAATATAGTCCCGTGATAAATGAACCCAACTTAAGACGATTCAATTCTAACAAATAGTTAAACAATTTCTTTCAGCTGTAAGTCATAAAAATCTAAGGCCAACAGACAAACATAGAGCAAATTTATTATAAAAACATTAATATCGAAAAGCATATTAAATTCAACACAATATTGCTTCAAAAATCTAATGGTTTATATTAAATTTGGTGCTTCGTGAAATTAAGACATTTTAAGTAGAAGGAATTTGTTAGCGTTTGAAACAAATTTAGTACTCGGCCCCGTTTTCTGTCAACTTATTCAATGTGATAATTGGGGATGTTAATACGACAAAAAATTCAATCAAAAAATTGACATTCGTATAAGGGTTTTGTTAGAATAATTTTAATTATGATTCATCCGCTTTTCCACGATAGTATGTACCTTCTCATTCACGTAAATCTAAATATTTTCTTCGATCCAAATAGTTTGGTCATGGTATTGACGTATAAATACGCTCTATCTGCGTAAAATTCAGTGCTTGAGAATAGAATATGCTGTCAGATTTCTTGGATAGTAATCAATAGCCTTATGGTGTTTTCATCATTGTGTATTTAATTATATTAATCCTAAATAATTTGTCATTTGTTTTGTTATAATGATACATGTAAATATGTACACAATTTGAATAAATTATTCACGCTGCTCACGTGTTCTGCTTTGGTACAAGTCTATCGTCTGTTTGTTTTGAATCTGTGTGTCGTGTTACATTTAGAAGTGTGTTCCGGTTAAGTCAACTTGACTATATTTCGCAATTTACGAGTGATATACGTTATCTGTCTGCTTCATCGAACACAGTTGCTGATGCATTTTCTCGCATACAACTCGCCGCAATCAGTCGATCGAATTTCGATCTCAAGCATTTAGCAGAGGCTCAGCAACATGACAGTGACTTACAGCAACATCGATCTACCTCATCACTTAGAGTTCAAACTGTTCCTATCCCCAATTCCAGTTTGACTTTATTATGTGATTATTCCACCAAATATCCCCGTCCTTTAGTACCAAAGTTACTTTGGAAGTCCATTTTTGAACACTTTCATTCGCTTTCCCACCGCGGTATTCGTGCTACTCGTAAGTTGATCACCGATCGCTTTGTTTGGCCAAAAATGTACGCGGATATTAAAAATTGGACAAAACCCTGTATCCAGTGTCAACGCAGCAAAGGACAACGTCATACTCTCAGTGCCCCGGGATCTTTTCCTCCACCGAGTCAACGATTTCAGCATGTTCATCTCGATATTGTCGGTCCTCTGGCTATCTCTAATTGTCTCACATACATTTTCACTTGTGTCGACTGTTTCAGACGCTGGCCTATAGCCATCCTACTACCGTAAATACCCGCGTATAGGACGCACTTTTTTTCTTCATGAGTTGCCCTAAAAACCCAGGTGCGTCTTATCCATGGATACTTTTATTATAAAAATTAAGCATTTATCATAATATCAAAAATTTATTTTATAAACCGGTACAATATTTATCAATATTTATCCTCGTCGTCACTGTCTTCATTCAACAAAGCAGCACACTCCTGTTGTGTTATGCAATCATCATGATAGTCCAGCTCTTCCTCCCTTTCGTCGTTGAAGGGTAATAATGAACTGTATCTTCAAAATCATGAAAATGTAATATCAACCAATCATGGAGTAGTATTTGACTCTTGTTGGAGCAGAAACTTTTCCTTAAAATGTCATCCAATCATTCGACATGACGACCAAGAATGAGAAGTGCACTTTCCACGATAGTCTACATAGTCTAGACAGACATCTGCTGACTGACAGGATGAATGAGTCAGCAATCAGCACACACGATGATCATAGCGATTGTATGGAGGTCACCGTGATTGACTTAAGTTCACCGTTTCTATAAAAATTAATGGAAATTAAGGACTAAAATTAGGATGCGTCCTATACATAGGTACACAGTTTTTCCATCGTTTTAGGGTCAAATATCCACTGCGTCTTATACATGGTATCGTCCTATACGCGGGTATTTACGGTATACTAAAATACTTGACGTGACGTGCGGTTGGATTAATTTTGACCTCCGATATTTTTGGATATAACTTTCTTGATTTTCATCCGATCGGTTTGATTTTTAGATATCTATCTGAAAGCTTGCTACGTCGGATCTATTCATACAAGAATCATCCATCTGCGAAGTGTCGTTCTTTGTGTACGTCAACCATGGATTTTTCTACAGTTTGTTCGTTTATTTGAATCGCTTTTGTGTTTCTGCTGTTCGATTACCCCATCGGTGTTTATCATTGTCGGGAACTAATCGGAGAAACACACAACGGGATATCAAATTCACGCCAAAATCTCAAAGGGAATCTGGCAACTTAGCAGCTAAATCGAGTGACGAAATTTTCCGACAACCCGTCATTTTCCGTCAACTCCGCCCAATACCACACAAACCAACCGCAGCAGTATCGATTTTTGTGCTCTGATTTGTACTTTTGGTTGACCCCGTTAACATGAAACAATCTGATGTTCGCGAAACGTGCGTCGTCTGCATGAAAGTCGTCAGTGGTAAGGTCAAATCTGTCACGTGTCAAAACTGTTCACACAAATGTCACGCTAAATGTGACAAATCATTGACCCCGGATGCGCTATCGATCCTGGTGGATGAAAACATGCCTGGTGTATGCTACGTGTGCAAAAGTTGTCGAGCTAAACCAAACGCAGATTTAATTGCTCGAACAAGTGTTGTGCAAAGCAGCCTGGGTGATCGGATGCTGAGCTTAGAGCTTATTATACAAACGTTGAAGACATCGGTAGAGACTCAAAATTCTCAGTTTGCCAGTATGTTTTTCAATAAATCGGAAACCACTGACGGTAATACCAGTCAGATAAACGCTAAATCTTCGATCTTTCAACACGAATGTTCAGCTGTTGCAAATGTGCCGGAGTGTCTTGAGGAGCGTCCTTTTCATCAAAAGGCCACCTTTGCAAATGCGACTGTTAAAGGCCTGTCCTCCCAAAACTTCCCTGGTCCGCAAAAAGATACGAAGCCAAAGCCACCTGCTCAACCGAAGGATCAGCGAAAACCCTTAGGTTCAAAACCAAAATTGATCGTGCAAAACACTCTTAAAGTGGACACTATAGGTATTCGATCTAAGGTAGTCGAAACGTCCAGCAACCAGCGAAAGCGCCAAACACACAGTGTACATTCAGTCCATGGACTAAGCGTGATTTGCACCAACGTAAAGGAAACGAGTGCCACCTTACTAGGGGACAGGCTAAAGCACGATAAAGAATAGAAAAGGTTGTGCAACAACATGAACTTGGAGCCAGTTGAACCACTATCATTGATACGACTAAGTCGTAAACCTACTTCTTCAAATCTGGACTAGCCAAGATTGCTTAGAATCACGATTCACTCTGAAAGGGATCTTGAAAACATCTTACTATCCGCATTTCTCCTGCGTAAGGAGCGTTCAGAGAACACTGCAAGGATCTTTGCTGATGTACCCTGGTGGGAAAGGGCCCGAAAGGACCAGCAACAAAACCAAACGAAACAGAGGGATGATCGAAGTATAATCCTTTTGGGAGTTCCAGAAGCTGATGAAGCAACTGATAAAGCGATGCAGCGCAAACACGATCAGTTACAATGGAGATTCCTCAGTGATATACTTGGTTTGCATGATGTAGCTGTGACGGACCCGTTCCGCATCCCCAAATCTACGAATTATAAGGGCATCGGTCCTAAGCCCCTTAAAATAACGTTCTTGCGTAATGATATGTTGAACACGGTCAAAACTCGTTGGGAAAATGGCCGCAGAATAATCCCGCGAGAAATTAGACTAGGTGCATCGAAGCACCATATTGGAAAGATAGATGCACCACTAAGTTCAATAGAAACACTACCAAGTCAATCAGTTGTTGACGTGTCAGAAACAATTTCAGCCGATACGATAGATCACTGTGTCCCAACAGTACAACCCCAAAACGATCAAGCATCCCTGCAAGCAAAAAACCTTCAGTTGCCGACTCTGGAGGAGTCGGCCTAACATATATTCTGCACTCCACTAGCCTTCTTCCCCACACCCCATCCTTGTTGAGAAAATTAACTATGAAATGCATTTACACCAACGCACAATATCTCGAGAACAAAATCGGTGAACTGCGTGCATTTTTTTAGATGTTCACCAGACATCATCGCAGTAACGGAAACGTGGTTGCATACTCAGCAAACAAATAGTGAACTTGAATTACCAGGAATGTCACTTATTCGTCATGACCGTGAAACCAGAGGAGGAGGAGTAGCTTTGTATTATAGCCAAAACCTTTTGTGCCGTGAGATTACGGATCCAGACATCGTGTTACTGGATACACTCTGGTGCTCAATCCGACTAGCTAACGGCGAAAACTGTGTTTTGGGAGTAGTATATCGCACACCGTCTGCACAGAAAACTTACAATCTGGCCCTACTGGATGAAATTCGAATGGTTACTTCCAGATACACTTGCGGATTTTTGATTATGGGTGACTTCAATTTACCGAATCTGCAGAGCAGTATCATTTACCCAGAACACTCCCTCGAGCGCGCATTCAGTGAGTTGTTTGACGATATTCCTCTTTATAACCACATTAAATGTAATACCCGATACCGCGGAACCGATTTACCCTCACTCTTAGATCTCGTTCTGACAGGCAATGAACATGAAATTGATAACGTTGCTTACGAAAGTCCACTGGGTCTAAGTGATCACGTCGTCATCCAGTTTGACTATCTGTTTGAAGCTGTAAGAACAAATGATGCCCGTAAAACAGTTAAACGGATCAACACTATGGCGTTGAGTGATGCTCTGAAAAACACGTTTAACTGCCAACCGGAAACCAGCAACGTACATGAGTTTTGGATATGGCTAATATCTAATCTCAAAAGTTCAATCGAAACGAGCTCCGAATTTGTCCTGAGGAACTCAAGGAAAAACTTTGAATTTAAATTAAGAAGCCGAACTCGTGAGTGGTTAACAGTACGAAACATTGCTTGGCGACACCATCGGCAAAATCCATCATCCGAGACCTGGGAAGCATTCCGTTTACTGCGGAACAAAGTTAACAAATTGGTCATCCAAGACAAGTTGTGCTTCCAAGAAGTGTTATCATGCATGATGGAGCGAAACCCCAAAATACTATATCGTATGGTTAACGATCAAGCTAAGGTGAAACATGGAGTAGCGTCCGTGAACACATCAGCTGGACCAACAACAACTGCAGCAGAAACTGATGCTTTAGCCACGTTTTATTCATCGGTATTCAACCCAAAAGAACATGCAATAAACAGCCCAAATCCAATACTTTCAAACCCGGTTACCCTAAGTGAAATAAGTGTCACTGAGAAACGCGTCCTCCAAGGTTTATTTAATCTTAAAACCGAAAAGTCCCCTGGGGCCGACGGAATAACCCCGAAAATATTGAAGCAATTTGCGAGTTTGCTATACAAAACACTCACTTATTTGTTCGAGCAAACACTGGCAAGCGGAGTGACTCCTACAGATTGGAAACGCGGAATAATTTTTCCAATTTACAAAGGTGGAAATCGCTCCGATGTTTCCAATTACCGACCCGTTATTCTGTTACCAGTGATTTCAAAATTACTTGAGCGACTCATTGTTGACGATCTAATGAAACATTTCGAGAATAATCAGTTGCTTTCCAGGAACCAGCATAGATTCAGACGAAATTATTGCTGTTTGTCTAATTTACTGGTAACGCTAGATGATTGGACAAAATCGGTAGATGAAGGACAAGTAATACACGCGTGCTACTTAGATATTTCAAAAGCATTCGATAGTGTTGACCATTCCATACTACTGCAGAAGCTTGAAATGTTTGGTATCACT
>JACCGJ010003842.1:0-11821 GCA_013407085.1 Atriophallophorus winterbourni | reverse complement strand
TTTCGTAGATTTTTCTATTATACTCGTTCGTGTTTGCGACGGAATATGCCGTTTTTATTTATCCATTTTTCAGGAAAAACTTGAATACTTATTTTACATTTTCTTCGTCTCTTGTGCGGCTTAGTACATGCCTACAGAATGGAAACAAAGTCGTATTCCGAAAGATCGACTCTATGGTTAGATGGAATCAGGAATTTCGAACATTTGGCAGACTGTACTTGCGGATAAAATTCGTTTACAAAAGAGATATGAAAGTTCTTGAGAATAGCCTTGCGAGTTGGGATGAACTTGCTCTTGACCGCTCACATTGGAGGCATTGTGTAAGGTGTCGTCTGCAAGCTGTAGAGGAGCAGATACAGCTCTTGGCTGCTGAATGCAGATTACGCCACCGGCGTGCAACTGACGCAGATCAACCGAGTACTGCTTATCGCTTCCTGAGAGATTATCACTCCCGAATCGGACTGCTTAGTCATTCGAAAAAGCTATGGAAACAATCATAATATTGTGGTGTACATCCACGGTCCAAATGAACCATGCAGAATACGCAGAGTTTTATTTGCATCAATTAGACCGCTCTATTTCTCACACTAGGACTTCGATAGGGCTCTTCCCAGAACACCAATGGCTGGTTTGTATACTACATGTTTCATCAGCTACAATCCTATCTGTAATTGTCTCCTGACCATGAGAGCTCCGCTAGAACTTGAATTCCCCGTGACACCAGCAATCATCTTGTCTGCAGAAGACTACGAACGAAACACTTCTTCTATTTATTGATGACAGTCGATTCTAGATGACAGTTTTCATTTATTTCTGTCATGTTATTCCAGGTAAAAGTAATCGTTTGGGCAGGACTAATGCAAGACAAGTTGATTGGACCGTTCTTTTTCCCCGACTACGTAACAGGTATGTCGTGTATTTACCCATATTACAAACCGTTTAGATGATATGTATTTACGCAAACTGTGGAAAGAAATCATCCCTGCCATCCAAGAGAAATTCCCCGATGGCAAACGCATGTGGTATCAACATGACAGCGCCCCGCCACATCGTAGTGATCAAGCGGGGTTCTTGCTCAGCCGTACGTTCAAAGGACGCTGCATTGGACCGGGTGGAATGTATCCTTGGCCGGCGAACTCGAATGATTTGAATCCAATCTCGTTTTTCCTGTGGGGCTATTTGCAATCGATTGTGTATCAAGGTCGTCCGGTTGATGATGTTGCTTTACGAAATGCCATCGAGACCACCATGAAGGGCATCTCGCAGGAGACGCTGTTGGATGTGTTCGATGCGTGCCGACGTCGTGTGGGAACCTGTTTCTACGCTGGCGGTCAGTATTTCGAACACTTGACTTAGAACCGTCAAAATCCCTTTCTGATGAGAATGGAGTGTTTCTATATGTTCGATATTGCGATGAAGTCTAAAGCACTTTATCCTGGATTGGCTAGCAGCAGATTTGTGAATCATTCTACACTGGTTATCATTTAGCAATCTGAACTGTTGTCTAGGTTACCCTATATTTTGAGTATGCTATACAGCGCAGGCAAGTTTGACGTGGCAGTTAAAATCAATCGATCTTTCTTTTCTTTCAAAATTAGTTTGAGCCCACCCACCCAACCACTAAACATCCTAGCGGTGCTATTCGACCATAGCAAAGCGGAAATCAGTTGGTCTCTTTGTCAATTCAATTGAATTCACATCAGCTCTAGGCAAAATAACTCGGTGAAAATAGGATGTATCGACGATCAAATTTGCACGAGAAAATTGTTGACCATGGATGCAGTTTCATGGTCCACACCGTTACGAATGACTAAAAAGTCCTATTCAGGAGAAACAATCTCTATCAAGAGCCAGTTCTTTCAAACTCCTAGTTTCAAAGTCACTATCTTGCTTGTTTGTAGCCTTATGGTTAGGACCAGGTGGCCACGGACTGAGAGAATTGCTGATGCTCGCTCGTTTGCGATGGTTGGGACATGTTTTAAGAATGCTTCCTCACCGATTACCGTACCGCGCAGAGCCTGGCAGAAGCTGGGAGAAACGATCGGGTGTCCAGTCCATGACGTGGCGCGTTAGGATGAAGAAACTCACCGTAGCGCTAGGCTCAGTTGGGAGTATTCGTTTGCCTAGGTGGCGTCTAAAAGATTCACCTAATATTTGGCCGGATACCTTACGGCATATGGCTGATAACCGAAGTCAGTGGCGCCGGTGTATTTATTATGTGTCCTTATTTCTTATCAATTCTGTAAATGTTTGTTGATTCGATTCATTTGCACTTCAATACTTGTATGAAGTTTCCTGGCTGTCGAACATATCTACAAGTTTTTATACATATAATTGGCAGCACTTCTTAAATGTCACTTATCCTTGGGGCATACTATTGCCAAAGGAAGGGTTCGACCACACGAATATGCCATTCATATTAGCGCCTCGTTTAAAATTCTATATATGGCTTGAAAAGCACTTTGGCATGCGGTCTATAGACCGCAGCACGCGCCTCTTTCGCTGTTCAATGTACTGTAGTTCACTTGGTTCAATTGTAGTTTCCCGAAACTCAAGTTCTCCTGTCTTCTGCATTAAACATTTCCTTTTCCTTTGCTCTCATCGATTCATTACAAACATTTTATTTCCATTATTATGATTCACCAATCGGTCACGAGCTACATTGCTAGCCAGTCGCAGTAACCGGTTTTTATCGATCTGCTCGAGCCTTGACCGAGGATGGTTAATTCTATCCAATCACCCCGACGCGTCACATGATGTGAATCGATCGATAAACGGACATTGCGGGACACTGAGCGAGGCACACACACGCTCGCTGAATTTTGAATGTCATGCGATCGATACGGTTGATCACGTGGTGCGAACGCCCGGCTCGTCGAGCCAATGCATGTTTAGGTAACTTGAGGGCTTGCCGGTGTGCGATGCGAATTTTTCGCTTGTGATTGAGAAAAGATGGAAAGAAAATTGAGTGCAATCGGCTAGAGTAGTTTTTGGGTAACGTTTCACTTCTGACACCGAAGCTTCGTCAGACCAAGGGCGATAGTCAGGACAGGGAACATGATTAAGTAGTAGTCAAACCACCACCACCTATTTGACCTTACCGCTAAACAGCCTACAGTACGCCTACAGTGTGTCACGTCTCGTGCAAATAAACAGGATTTTCCTCTTTTGGCGGTATCAGATTGACGTAGATACCTACTAGTTAATTAGATTTTTGTTTTCCTTAAAAAATGGCTTAACCTTAGCCCCGTTAGCTGTGTACTTTTACGCATGTGGGCCGCTGTGTCAACTGACCTTGACTGTGTTCAATTGTATTAGATTGACGTAGATAAACACTGAGGAGGAAAATCGACCACTGTTCCTGATCATTCCCACGAGACGTTATACACTGTAGGCGTAATATAGGCTGTTTAGCGGGAAGGTCAAATCAGTCGGGGGTGTTGGACTACTACTTAGTAATGTTCCCTGTGCTGACTATCACCCTTGGTCTGACGAAGCTTCTGTGTCAGAAGTGAAACGTTACCCTAAAACTACTCTAACCGATTGCACACAATTATCTTTTCTTTATGAATACACGACCGGTCCCAAACTCGTGTAATTGCGTTTTGAACTTATGTGAGCTAGTGAATAGCAGAGAGACGGACAGAACAAATACACCTTCTACAGTCTGGTCGGGAATGGGTTACCACCAGCGTATAATCATATGACCCATAATTCTCTCGTATTCCTTCGCATGAATAGATTCAACATTCAAGATTCAATAATGTATGGTCACAAAAAGCACATAGCTTCACAATTACCATATCATAGTAAATATTCGTTCATGAAAAAGAAATAAAATAATATGTAATATCAATTGTCATCATCATCATCACAGAAAGCATTACACCGGTAGCGCGTACTGAATGTTTAACTGCCACACAACCATGAAAAGTAAAATCCTAAAAGATGGGGAAGGGTGGGACTTAAATAGCTACGGATTCTATAGAAGAGTAAGCAAAAACAAACTGGGAAGAGGTGCCTACACCTCGAATGGAACATACATTCAAACAAGTTTCGTGAACGAGTAGAGCGACATCAGCATGGCAGCTTCCTTGCAGCTTTCACTGTCATGCATCTAACCAAGCTTTTCTCGTCACTCGCTGGACAAATGCAAGGTTAAGCAAACACTCCAAGAAGATGCTTAGTGCAAGTGAACACGGTTTTGGGACATATACTGAAGCGTAACTAGCCATTGCGGTGTCTGATCGCGAGGACACCTCACTGGAAATGTGTCATATTTTGTGAATATCATGGTTGTGTTTTATTGAAAATTCAACAAAAATGGATTACAGGCGGGCTTTGCAATCAAGAAAGGATATGTTGATGCATGCAGAGTCAAATTAACGAGAGGTATATTAGAAAATTAAGTGTGTTTAAGTGCAACCAGAAGGAACTTCTAAGATAAACTTTTACATGTTAAATAAAAATTACGAATAATAGTCAAAATTTCGTTAATCATATCACCGTTTCACATGCATAGATGAACGAATTTTTTAACACATTGTAGCAAATTTATAAGCCAGATACCTAACTCAAAAACGAATCTCACCGAGAGATAATCTCGCTGAAATGGGGGCACGGATAGAAGAAGAAGAAGAAGAAGAAGAAGAAGAAGAAGAAAAGAACTTTATTCGTTGAAACGAATTTTCAGTTAATCAAAATAGTTTAAACACGGAATTTCAACACGAATAAGGGGGACGTCAAAATTTGATGGGAAAATTTGAGATTGCTAGTCACATTCAAAATCAAAACAGTTTCGGTTCCGTCTGCAGGCATGTATGAGTTTTCTTTCGCATTATTCCGACCGGCGCAGCAAATTCCCCATCCTTCAAAAACTAAAAATATTGCGCAGCGTTTAAAGCGTGCGGGGCATCAAACGTCCTTTGTTTACATGTTCACGACATGTTAAAACGTTTTAAAAACAAAAGGTTCCGTATTGACTGAAAAAATAAAAACGCACGAAAACATTAATTTTGAGCACGGCCGATTCAAAGGCCCCGCTCCAAAATACGTATATATATATAAGAATTGGGGTCCGCGTCAAAGCGATCTGGGCGAAGTGCCTTGTCTATAGAAGATTAAATTGTTGTATTATATGATTTCCAAACGTTCAGAGATATTAAGAGACAAAGGCCGTAGAATAGGCTTTAATCTTCTAAAACTGGAATACAGGAGCTGTAACAGAAAAGGAGAGACGTGAGATATATATACGAGAAAAGGTGAGTTAATGAATCACTACATTCTTCCTCGCTGCAAAATGAACATGTTGCTGAACACTATGCCTCTCGATTTCGAAGGGAATATGGATGAAGTCTCTGTTGGTTCTCTTTTAAAAGTTCGTATGTTGAAGGAGTCCCGACGTTAGATTCATCCTCGTGAGAAATCGTTGAATGGTCATCTTCGTCGGTATTGTCATTGTGAGAGACAAAGTCAGTCTGCATTTCATTTGATTGTTCATCACCACATGGGGCCAAATGTCGCAAAGAGACAGTTTGTTCTTTGCCATTACGGAGGCGCACATGTGCATACTGTGGATTACATTCCAAAACTTCTACTTCATCAACTGAAGGACTGTACTTTGAAGGACGAGCAAACTTTTTTTAAAAGAACGGTAGTTCCTGGTGAAAGCCAACTGGGAATGGACGTTCCTGTTGCGGCTCTTCGATTGAAACTCATAAAACGTTCGTGAGGAGTTACGTTTGTAGCAGTACATAACAACGAACGGACAGAGTGCAACGCCTCGAGAAGTACGAATTCCCAGCTGTCTAGGGACAAATGCTTGGACTTTAGGGTTAAGTTTATGGCTTTCCAAAGAGTGGAGTTAAGACGTTCCACTTGGCCATTACCTTGGGGGTTATACGGAGTTGTTCTGCTAGTTGCAACACCGCGATTGTGTAAGAACGACTTGATTTCATTGGACATGAAAGCAGAACCACGATCCGAGTGAACATACGCGGAAATCCGAATAGAGAAAAGAGTTGATAGAGGCAGTTCAGTACAGTGGCAGTGGTACCCCACATATTTGCCAATGTTTAACATATGACACTTTTGAAAATTGAAAAATAGGCGATTTTTAAGGACCAAATCTGGAGGTTGTCCAGATCCTTCTGGAACAGTTCGCAGTCTTCCGGCTTATATATCCTCGACCACACTTTTATATTGTCCGCGAACGGTGAGATCTTACATTTGATGAGAGCCGGTATGTCATTGGTATAAAGTGCGAAGAGGATTTGTCCGAGGACGGATCCCAGAGGCACTCCACTTGTCACGGCTACCGATTTCGATAGAGCAGATTCCACAGAGACTTGAACAAGCCGGTCAGTCAGGTAATCTTGTGACCAGGCTAACAGTCTGCCAGTGATACCACAACGTTCCAGCTTCTGTGAGAGAATACTTTGGTTTACACGGTCAAATGCTTTCGACATATCGAGGTAACATACATGGATGGTATCCCCAACATCTACTGCTCGAGTCCAATCGTCAAGGGTAAGGATAAGGTTAGTAAGGCAGGAGTATCCTTTTCTAAAACCGTGTTGCGCTCCTGAGAATGGCTTATTTTCCTCAAGGTATTTCCTCAGTTTTTTAGCCACGATCCTTTCGAGCACCTTGGATACGGCGGACAACAAGGTAACAGGCCTGTATTTTGCGAGCTCTGAACGCGCCTTTGATAATCGGTGAGATTATACCGGATTTTCATTTCGTCGGTATAACACTTTTGGACAGCGATTCGCAGAATAACCGAGTCAGAGGTCCGCATAGAAATTGCGCACAATGCTTGAGTATATTGGGTGTAATATTATCATAACCAGGGGATTTTCCGGGATTCAACGATAGTAGAGTTCCCAGCACCTCTTCTTTGGTAATGGTTATTGAGTTCAATGGTACAGGATGCGCTATTTCTAGATCCAGTTGTAGATTCACGCTTCCCTTTGGACAAAATACTGTAGCGTAGTCATTTACGAGAACATCCGCGGTGTCAGCTGCATTTGTGGTCATTCCAGAGGGCGTCCGCAAGGCCGCAACTCCTGGTTTCACTGAACACTGCTTGTTCACAGTCTGGTAAAGGAGCTTGGGATTCCGTTTCATTTCAAACAGTATATCAGCTTGATACTGTATTTTGTCTTCAGCAATGAGTTTAATGACCTGGTTTCTTAGTTTTCGAAAGGTTTCCCATGTGGCATCGGTGGTTAACCGGCTATGGTTTCTGCAAGCCATATTTCGAAGTTTAATTCATTTCCGAGTGTGACTTCGGATTCTAAATCCGAATGCATTTCCACACTGTTTTGGTACGAATGTTGAGTTTGAGTTGATTGATAAAATATACCATCGTGCAACCAATCTCGTAATTTTTTCCGGAAACTAAATAAATAGGAAAGATTCCAAAATCTAAAACTCCCCACTCTATTTCAACGAAGCCTTGGGAGTGATTTGATGCTAACATACAAAATATTAAATAAATCACATCATCATTTGAAACATTTAAACGAATAACGTGAGTCATACCATACACAGCCACACAGTGACAATACGAATTTCCATTCCCTTATCAGCTGTCGCCGTTATTTTTATTTTTAGGCGTCTGCTTCCTTTGGAATGCCCTCTCCAAAACTATTGCCATCGCTCCCAGCGTCGAAATGTTCATTCGAAATTTGGATAATTGTTTGTCGCATAACGATTTAACGACACCTGCGTATTGACTCATGGTAAGTATTCAACTGGACTATACTTGACATTACGTGTTTATTTTATACCTTTTCCCAGACGTCGACAGCTTCGGACCAATAAATACTGTTACTGACTCGTGGTTACATGCTAAAAGCTCAATATAGTGTCTCTATTATAATGCCCAAAGTTTGTTTAATAAATTGGCTGAACTAACCGAGCTGTGCAAACGATACTCACCAGACCTCGTCGCTGTGACTGAAACCTGGTTTCAATCTTGTATGAATGAAAGGGAACTGTCGATCCCAAACATGATATTATTACGGAACGATCGTCCACGAAAAGGTGGTGGTGTGGCTTTATACTTTCACAAACGTCTTCTGTGCATTAAGATACACGATCCCAACCTCGAATCAGAAGATACCCTCTGGTGTAGCCCTGAAATCGACATATATTCCAGTTGTAAATTCATGGAGGACGGTTCATGAAGTCTCACTGAGAATCTGTCCATCGATTCACGGCGTGTGACGGGGTGTCGGAAATTGGAGTCCCATCCGATGCGATTGATATGCACTGCTGATGAGCCTAAATAAGAGCGGAACTCGATTTCAGTTCTTCCGTCATGGACCGTCGTGATCAATTTTGTGAATATTTCGAAGGGCGTGGCACCCATGATTCGTCATAAGCTTTATTCTAAATTAATTTTTTTGGATCGACTATACAAATCTAAAGTACGATATATTGAGTTAATGGAAAGCTCACAGAATTGACTAGATCTGGTTAAAAAAGGTGTTAGCGTGACTATATTCCGATTCCTGTTACATAATTTACTTTTGTGCGACTATCTCCTCCTGGAGGATGAGTTGGCTTCGTTGACGTCACGTATTGAAGCCACCCTCGATCGGCGGTTAGAAGCGAGATCCGCGCCGATTTTAAGCCAGGTCTGGTCCCACGTGCGTCATCCGTAAACCGATCGTAGACCAAGCTGCTCCACATCCGATCTCACGGGGCGAGCCATTCTTCACTTGTCCTCCGCTACGACAAGGCCATTCTGCGCAGGATGCCGGCGATAGTGTCACCCTGGTTAATTCAGCGTCCGAGCGTCTCAGGATGTGGCCGAACCATCTCAGTCGGTGTTGTCGCAATATCGAACTCAGGCGAGGGATATCAAAACAACGGTATCGAACCTCGTCATTCATTACTCGCTCATCCCATCGAACATTGCGGATGCGTCGGAGACACCAGTGTTCGAAAACCTCTAGTTTCCGCATATCCTCCATCCACACAGGCCACGTCTCGCATCCATAAGTGAGAACTGGGCGAATCGCCGCTCTGTAAACGCGCAGCTTTGTACGTCGGCTGATTTCTCTATGTAAATATTTTTCGACCCTGTTTCCAGTAAGCCGTGATGTGTAAATTAAAATAGTATCTGGCATGCAACCTTGGATTCATGACCGGTTTAATGTCAAGCTAGCGGGATCTTTTTGTATATCTGTAGGACTATACATACATTCATGAACTGACATTGCGAAAAATTAATTATTCGTTTATTTGTTAGTTTTATGTTGAAGAATGAAATCTGCAGCCGGTTTTGGCAAGACCGAGAATAGCTGTCAAATGAACCTAGCAAAGTGTGGTTTATTACACATATGGTGTATTGAACTAACTAGTAGTCTAAAATTAGCTTCTATATATAAAAAGCTGCTTGGTTGTAAGTTCTATGGCATGCATGATTGGAGCAAGAAAGCCCAAACAATGTTAAAATAGATCCCATAAAGTCACCAACGTTTAATCTGCTTCTCGACAAACCTCAGAAGCTGGAAAGACAGTACGGTTTTACGACCTGTTGGGGGTTTACTAACCATGCACACACTTCGGTATTCCCCAAAACATGCTCGAACCGATTACGCTCAAAGCTCCTTGCATTATTAATACACGATCGGTCCAATGAAACACTGTTAAATACGCTTCATTGATCGAATATAATCTATTTGACCCGGATGGCTTTTGATTTTGTTCATTAGCTAACGTTTGGCTATAACATTGTTTATAATCCATGTATTATTACTAAAATGTCACGAAGAGATTAACAAGGTCAGCTGATGTTATCGATCAACATCTGCGATCAATAGCACTTACCATATAATCACCGTAAACTCTCTAAACGACCACTCACATTGTTGTGATGACTTCACAATCGCTGGACGAAATATGGCGAAGCGAATTGTTCAAGTTAAGCTACGAGAATCGAATCGACCTCTTGATGTTGTTCTTCGCCAACGAACGCAATGCCGTAAAAGCGATTGCACAGTACGCGGAAACACATAACGACCCCGATGCGCTCATATCCCCCAAGGCATTGAAAGTGTTGGCTGAGAAATTCGAGTCGGATGGCAATGTGTGGAACAAGCTGCCGCGGAAACGGTACACGGGGAGCATAAACGAAGAATATGGCGCCTACGTGTTGTTGCGAGACATACAATCGGGAAAAGAACGATCGCTGCGTTCACGGGCGAGGTTGCGCAAGGCCAGGGTGAGTCGGATCAAGCAAGTGATGGGTGAACGCTCGGATGAATTCCGAGTTCGGGATCGCTTCGTCGACCTCGCCAAGCGCCGTAAGGAGATTTGTCTCAAGTTCTACGTACGAATTCGACTGGATCGGGTACTGTTCACGGACGAATGCGTCTTTTATTTGGATGGATCGATATCGACGTCAAACTTTTGGACGATACGTAATCGAAGGTGGATTCCCATGACAAAACCACATCGACAGGTAACTCAGTTCTTGTTCGAATTCTCACCCCCCCCCACAATTTCAGTTGATATGTCTACGCATTCCAATCCTTCAGCACCTAGTAATACGACGTTTTAACAACCTCATATTCAGGTTAGGAATTGTGAATGAGAATATTGATTTTCTTAACTGACATCACGTGCATTTATGTAAGGTCGTTGGGAGTGGGCTGCTGTTCAATACCTAATCGGCCATTCGGCAACACGATTGTACCTTAAATTCAGCAGAGAAATTTGGAGTCTGCAGTAAGCATATGCTTGGCATCTATGCGGTGAGTTACTGCCACAAAGTGGGACCCGAACTTTCGCAATGTTCTCTCCAACATTTGTGAATGACCTTCACAAACCAAGTGTGTTATGAATGCAAAAAATCAATCTTTTACGGTTTTAATTCCTACGCATAACTCTCGGTAGAGTGCTTCACCATTAATTGAATTCTGCGGATTATATTGGGAGTTGGTTTTGCGTAACGAAAATGAATTGAAATGTCTTAAGGAGCGTTGAAATTCAAGGTTATCCCATTTGAAACAAGTAAACTTAGAAAACTACCAACACATGTTCATGCAGGCAATATGCTCTCGGATAGCGGTTGGGAGAACAGTCTCTGTATAGAAGTGATTACTGTTCACTTGGGATTTTGATGATTTCTAGAAGCCGATCTCTGGGCTCACATAGTTTGATCTGAACGTTTCGTCATCAAACTGGCTGACATGCGGGTGAGTTTATGGACTTCCTTCCCCCTTCCATGGAGTTTGTCCAGGGGTTTATCCTCTACGGACTTTGTAAGTGATATCTCATTGGGACATAGGTGACAGTCAACCGGCAGTTTTGGTTGACCAATGCTACTGATGAGTGCAATGCCTCGAAGAATTCTCGTAAGTTTCGCCTGAAACCTTTTGTGATTATCTCGGCATTGAGTTAATGGAAGTGGTTCCCGGATTGAACAACGCTAACTGATTTTTAAAATGCCGTTTGATGTTCAAGTAATGGTACAGCCAACATCTGACCCGCCCCGCAATCCAGGTGTGAGATTTCGCAAATGATGTCTGATCGATGAAAGAATAGCGTTGATCACATCCCCCACACTTACGCACCACTACCGGTTTCTGGCTGTTTCCGGTTATCAGGTGGACACAGTAAGATTACGTTCAGTGAGCCTCGTAACAGGAGAAGAGTGTTAAACAAAGTTAGACTGTTCAATAGGGTACATAACGCCTACCACGATGTGTATATACAGCATTGAAAGGTGATTATTAGTCAAGCACTCAAGGCACTTAGAAATGACCAAGGGATGGTGTTGCTCACATCCACCGCACTTACACAC
>JACCGJ010003841.1:0-12099 GCA_013407085.1 Atriophallophorus winterbourni | reverse complement strand
ATAATTTTCTAACAAACTTGTCTACTCCTGCTACGCTCACTCAAACTAATCTCACTGTCATCAACTGATGACGGTGAACAAGTTGCAGCGTGCTGTGATGAGTGTAAGCGCAGGAGACCCGAGCACTTCAAAACTGATTAACCAGAATACGCTTTCCGTATGAGATCATAACGAGGATGGGTTTTTGAAGGTTCTGCGATTTGGGGTTACATAGAACATACTGTGCTACATTGATTTGCATCACTTAAAGGGTGTGACAGTTCGTCAAACGCTAGCTTCACGATCGCTTCATACGCTGGATTTAGAGACTTATGCATCTTAGTTTTATTCCATCATACACCACAACCCAACTGCGTTAATCCGGTATTTCACACTAAACATGTTCGTGGAAAATAAAAAATGACATTACGCTTAGTAGCTTCTGTCCTCCGAAATAAAAGGGAAATACTCCCTGAAAATTTTAAACACAATTGGCAGAGGCCATAGTATCGCTTGGTTAAGATTCCACAAAATTCAACGTATATCACGGCCAATTGCCTACAAACAATTCACAAATACATGTAAGACAAGGTGATATTGATTACCTTTGCAAGTGGTATGTATGTATGAGAGCACAAGCCCGATCCAGCCAAAGTGCCGTACAGTCAGAGACTGCACGTAGGCTAAGATACTGTCAGGTTGCCCAGGCCTAGACAGATATGAGCAAGTGGTACTAAGGAAAAGTTATACTATCATGAGAAAAATAGCGTTCGAGCCTACTTCGCCAATTAGGTAGCACCAAGGAAAGCTAAACTGTATGACCGGGCACAATTTTCAATAATAGCTGGAGAGAAAGTGAGTAAGTATGACACCACAAGCCTGATTAGGTCAGTCTCGAACGGTCAGAAACCGCTCGTGGGTTAAGATACTGTCAGGTTGTCCTATAGCAAATCAATTAATCACGGTGTTACCTGCACAGTACATAAATATTGCCCCATTGTAAATCATACAATGATATTGACAAAGAAGCACAGTAAGATCTCGCAGTAGGTATTATGAACACAGAAAGAAGACAAATATTTGAGTGAGTATGAACGATGTGAACAGAGACAGACAAACATTCATAAGAGGAGATTATTCCTACAAATTTGACGTATCTTACATATCTGTCTCGGAAACAGCCCGGTAAGATATCAACACGAATCAAGACGCGTGGATTAATGCAAATGGACTTTTTTTCGTCGGCAAGATTTGGGCTAACAATCAGCATGAGCAAGACTAAAGTCCTTGGTCAAGGGACTGTATCGCCTCCCATCATCACTGTTTGAGACTGTCAGCTTGAACCAGTACATCATTTCACATATCTTGGTTCAACCATTGCGGATAACCTCTCGCTAGACATGGAGATTGATAAGCGGATTGACAGAGCAGCTGTCATTTTGTCCCGATTGAACTCTAGTGTCTGGGGTAACGGCAAGCTGACTGTCAAGACAAAGATGATGGTATACAGCGCGTGCGTACTAAATGCTTTACTGTACAGCAGTTAAACCTGGACCACCCACGCAAGACACGAACGAAAGCTGAATGTTTTCCATCTACGAAGCATCCATCGTATCTTGGACATACCGTGGATAAACAAAGTGACTAATGCAGAAGTGCTTTAAAAAAAAGGTCTACGGAGCATGTTTACCCTATTACGACAGCGCCGCCTGCGGTGGCTTGGTCATGTCTACAGAATGGAAAACGGTCGTATTTCGAAATATCTACTCCATGGTGAGTTGTAATTAGGAAGTCGACCATTGGGCAGACCGTACTTCCGGTATAAAGACGTTTGCAAAAGAGATATGAAAACTCTTGGCATTGATCCGGCGAGTTAAGAAGAACTTGCTCTTGACCGCTCACATTGGAGGCATTGTGTAAAGCGTCGTCTGCAAGCTGGGGAGTAGCAGATACAGCTATTGGCTGCTGAACGTAGATCACGCCGCCAGCGTGCAACTGACGCGGTACGCCCGAGTTCTGACCATCATCGCAAGCGCTGTGGGAGAGATTGTTTCTCCCGAATCGGATTGTTTAGTCATTCAGATAAAGTGTTGCGACCTGGTGCATGAAAAGAGGTCAATGTCTTAAAAAATTTTATCAAAAGCTTAACGCTGTGTGATACGAGTTTGTATAAATCAACGCAAAACAAATATTCATCAAACCAATCCAGGCAATTGCACCAAGAATGATGAAAAAAGCGAATCGGAAAATTGCGTAGAACTAAGAAGACAAAGTGTGAATAAAAAGATTTTATACAGGTACGGGTAAGCAAACAAGCAAAAATGTAGATGTCTCACAAAGCCTCCATGACCGGCTGTATGCGGACTGTCCTGGTGTCGTCAGCATTCCCGGTGGTGGGCGGTTCATCATCACTGACGGGTCCAGCATTCGGGGGAGTGCCCGCATCACCGGGAACGTGTTCTTCGTCCATAATCACCGGTTCTCCATCGCCTTCGATGGCAAACGCATCACTGGTATCGGACTCGATGTCGGAATCGGTGGCATGACGACGTCTAAGCTTTTTGGACTCGGCACCCGAGGAGTTGGAAAGCGGAGGAGAACGAGTGCGTTTGCCGAGGCGTGTGTCATCACCGGCGGCGTTCTCTTCGAAATCATGGTCCGCGGATGGGTTCGCAATGTTTCTCCTCCGCAACATGGCGGTCTCCTCGAGCATGGACTCCATTCTTTTTCGACGATGTCGGATCATTTCTACGAGTATACGATGCAAACAAACAAGGGAAAATAAAGATGATATCAAAAACATGAAAGCGCGCGTGGAAAACTTGTTGCGAATAATCGCATTGGAGAAAGAATTTCTGTCTGCTATTGCTATCAAGCATGGCGTTAAATATGAATTTATAGCAAACAGGTCGAGAACGATAGAAAATGTTACACGGCACCGAACAAACAGCAGTAGTGCGTGTGAATCTTTCTTGAAAACAGAGCCAAGATTTGCAATCATCCAAAGCCATTTATATATTGTAGTAGTCTTGGTCTCGGCAAACTGACAGTATCTTGACACATACATCGTGTCCGTGAGGCACTTTGCCTGGATCAGACTTGTGATGTGACGCATACATTACAGTACCCATGAATCAACGTGAGCACAGCGACTCAAGTCATTTACATTAGGGAAATGTATAAATGACGAAATTCGGCTGTGGGTACGCTGTGCAGTACTTTGGGCTTGAACTCGTAACACCGTGTTAGATCAACTGTCAGCGGTATGGAGCAGCAGCCTTGAACATTTTACAGTCTAATGGTTTCCTAATCCGTGCACAAACCCGGGTAACAGGACAAGAGTTCAGTTCATATGAAGTAGACTTGCGGCCAAGCGTAACCCCGTGATCGTGATTTCCTCCGTCTCTTTCATGCCATGTCTACAGAATGGAAAATAGTCGTATTCCAAACGCACGGATGTGCAATCGTACAGTATTTATGTGCTGTGCGGCTAACACCGTGCTAAATTGATCGGCCACCGGTAGTGAGCTGCATGCTGAAACAGGCTCGAGTCTCACTACCATTTCCTGTTCTATTTTTCTTCCTCATATCTGTCTAAGCCGGGGCAACCTGACAGTATCTCAGCCCACGTGCAGTCTCTGACTGCGCGGCACTTTGCCTGGATCAGGCTTGTGCTTTCATACCATACATACATTCCAAACGATCTATTCTATGGTGAGTTAAAATCACCTAGTCGGTCATTGCGTAGACCACACTTGCGACAAAAGAGATAGGAAAGCTGTCAACATTGACCATACGAATCGGGAAGAACTGGGTCATGACCGTTTACTTTGGAAGCACTGTGTAAAGCGTCGTCTGCAAGCTAGGGAAAAGCAGATGCTGCTTTCAGCTGGTGAACATAGATGATGCAGCCAAGAGCTGCTGAACGCAGATCTGCTGCTCCCCAGCTTGCAGACGATGCTTTACACAATGCCTCCAAAGTGAGCGGTCATTAGCAAGTTCTTCCCAGCTCGCGGCATTACACAAGTGGATATAAATAGCTGTACATAAGAAAAATACTTTTTGGCTGCGAAACCTGGTCTATTCGAGCGGAAGATGTCTGTCGGCTTTCTGTTTTTGACATCCGTTGACTGCGTAGGATTGTTCGCATTCGGTGGCAGCATCGCGTTACAAATATAGATATCTGCAAGCGGGTGTTAGGACCAGGTGGCCACGGACTGGGAGAAATGCTGATGCTTGCTCGTTTGCTTTTACTACTTCACATTGCTTGGCACTTTGTCTGGCTCCAGACGTGTGCTTCATGATGATGATGTACATAAGCAGTCATTTGTACGAGAGATTTTAGTATCACTAAAAGCAAAACTGCAAATAATATAACCGATAAAAAGTGTCAAAAGAAATCACCGTAAATCGCCTTGGCAGTATCGTCCATACGACGTTTGGATTCGTCGTTGTGCTTTACTGGCCGGAAGAAAATATGGGGCTTCGTTTTGGTACGGCAGAATCCGGCCATTTTTTCCGTTTCTGTGCGCCATCGTTCAAACTATAAACAAACAGAACGTGCAAACATGGAAGTGATATGTTAGGGTCATATGGTTTTCGAAATCAGCAAGTGCAAAATCACGCAGCGCGAATGTGTCAAAATCAAAGACCACAACTTGGTCAAACTTGTTGTGTGGTCTCGAAAGCAGTATTTAAGTTATGTGTGGAGACAACTTATGATAAGGAGTGCATGCGAGGTCTTGGTTACATCTCTTAGTTATGCACATCGAGGCATTCTCTACATCTGTTTTTTAGAAGTAATGATGAGGTCACTATCATCGTTATCATGGACAGCATTACATCGATAGGATTAGGAGCATAGCTGCATACAAAAACATGCCCATATGTTAACTGTGAATCATGCGAAATCGCGCTTATTTTGTCATTTTAAAAAAACTATTGTTAGTAGTTCCGAAGTCCAGGCTTGCTTGTTTTTGAATTCGCGAAACGTCGTTGCATTATAGTTTGTTCCTGCGCAACGAACCCCATAGAACAGAAAAATCAATCGCAAACAAGATTTAGTTCCACGGCGGTTAACAATCTGGTAGTATTCCAGCCCATATAAACTACCGAGAACTGCGCCAAATTTTAGTTGACTGAATGATTAGACATCATCACCACTATAAAACGAGTGCAAAATGCATAACTGCCATGGTACGATGGAAAAATCTAAATTTACGGCGAAGGGTGGTACCAAACGGCAACGGAACCTATAAAAGATTAAGATTAAAGTCCGCTGTGATGCTCGTTCATCAGCGGGGTGGGCGACAAAATCGCATCGTCTTTTAAATTCGAGATCGGTGATGTCCTAAGATTAAGCACTCGCCCTGGGTTTGGGTGTCCACATCAAAATCGAACATTCAAACAAGTGCTGTGTTCGAGCAAAGCGACACCAAAATGATAGCTTACTTGCGGTTTTCACTATCATGTACAGTGTAAACCTCTCTTCGCTACTCGACTGAACAACATAAAGATTATTCAAGCACTTCAAGATATTTGCAACACAGCTGATAGTCTGTGGAACTGTTCGTCAAGACATGGAGTGTCCGAGATTTATGTTTGGATCATCAAAGTATTATTTGCCAAATCCAAGGCAAGGTTCGGGCGTAAAGTCCGCTGTGATTCTCGCTCTTCAGCGGGATGGACAAAGCAAACCAATCGCATCGCTTCTTTTCAACTTCAAGCTCAGTGATGTTCTAAGATGGTCGGATAAGCTCAGGTTAGATGACTTTCCATCAAGTGTGCGAGTGGCACCGCACTTCTATGAGATGAGCCTCAAATAACGCAAGCCTAAGACCGCTTCATATCTGTATCAGATTGTGCAATGGATACATATACATACTGTTTTAAAAACTGTACGTCAAATGAAACGGAAAGCCTTTAGAAGTTAACTTGATTGTAGGCTATCTCCAGTTCCCCCACTTTTTCAGTGATTAATTTGTCCCATCTGACCGAATGCAGCGCTTGAAATGATTTTTGACGCGTCTTTGTTCTGCGTTATATTGTGAACCAAAAGTAATCGTTTGTTTCTCTTCCAATAATTGAATGATAGCCTGAAAGATCCAGTCGGGCCATTTGTGGTAATGCCGCAAATCGATTGGACGGAATCGTGCATTCCATTTCTCTGTGATTTTGTCGGAAACCGTAGTGATAAGCATATTTTTCAAGGCTCGCTAAAGTGTATGCGTGGAAAACTTGTCGAAGGGTATGCTCTTAGAGATGGCGGTCTTTGGACCTGAGAATTTTAGTGTAAATCTCAATTAAAGGAGCGCGTAATCAAAAGCTACGCGTGTTCCAGAAGGAGCGACAGTTCTCTGTGCATCCCTTCTATGTAGCGCGTCTATGGTCTGTGTTAGGCGGACGTAAAGTTGCATACTTCCATTTTATGCCTAAAAGAAGTGCCGGCAATAAATAGTTTTTGTGGTGTACAAAGATGCAATGAGATCACCACGGCTGATTAGTGATTTCACACAACGAACGAAACGATATTGAAATGGTTAACTGAGCTTCAGTGGCGTACCACTTTCAGAGCAGACGATGAGGAAATGAAAGTGGGCACTCAAAAATGACAGGTGATTTGTTCAATGCGAGGTAAGATCGCCGCTCGAAAGCGAAACAGAGTAGAACTTACTTCATTGGCCATTCGCATTTTTTGTTGCAATATACTTATTTCAATTTGCTGCTCACGACGTGATCGGAACAGCTGAGCACGTTCGCGGCGCAATGTTTCTTTTTCCTGCCTCTCACGTGCTTCTACTTTGGCATCTATCTGACGTCGCATTTCCATTTGAGGCTTCTTCGTGGCCGCGACAGACTCGGCTTGAAATTGACTCAGGGTGCTCTGCAAAATCCCCAACATGCGACGGCCTCTACAATCAGATCAGAAAAAAAGTTGAGCACACATCATTTGATTCGGTTCAGTTACATTATACTCAGTAAGCTTGTTTCGATATAGCGCAGGACGCTGATACGCTGTTTTTACTTTACTTTACTTTTGTGTGACTATCTCCTCCTGGAGGATGAGTCGTCTTCGATGAAGATTCTTGGGTATAAAGCGGCGTCCCCAGCACCACTCGGCGTTTGTTCGAGTCAGCTTTTTTAGCCTTTGCACAACCAAGTGTAACCTGCAAGTCAGCAGGGAGTTGCCAGAAAGAGTTGGTGTGCACCAACTAACCGTTCCAGATTTTTCCTCTGGGTTTTCTCCCGAAGCCTTTCCCGCCATCGGGTATCCCGCAAGGCAGCGGAGGTTCAAAATCAGGGTTTTCCTTCCCTTAGATGAAATGCCCTCCCAGACTAACGAGCTCCATCTGCCCGAAGCAAACTGGTTTTCGTGCATCGGTCACTCGCCCTCGCTCCCTCTCCTGTTGGTAGAAGCAGTTTCGCCGGGCTCAGGGAGCCACTCGTGCAGACCAGAAGCTGGACTTGATTGACAGAGGCTATTTGAGACGCATGCCATATGGGAACATTTTATAAACAGTGGGAGCTCATCCCCACTGCCACCTCCGGCTATGACAACCTTTGCTGTTCTGCATATGCACGATTTTGGATGGGGTTACGTTTGAGCTCATAGCTGAAACATTTGCAGTTTTTCTCGGGTTAAGTTATTCAACCTGTTCCATCTATGTCGTGGACTGGATGAATGAACATACGCTATTACAGTATAATGTAGTGTGACTTTCGATTCGAAACGTAGAATAATTGTCACAATCAAATGATCACAACTGTTACCACTGATAAACAGAGAAATTTAGAAACGAAACTGGGGCATCATCAGTATAAAGTATTGGTCTGGAAGCAGACAGCATATTTATTTTCATCTAGAACGTCTATTCGTCAAAATTTTAAATATTCCTATGCTTTCGGTCATCTTCGCTGGGAATAAACAAGAGTAAGACTTTGTGAAATATCACGTTACCGCTTTTCACAAGTTCTTATGCAGTAGGTTAATAAACCTTGGCCGAGAAGTGAAATTTAGACATCGAAAGTTCGGTACTGTTTACAAGCTCGTCGTAAAAATAAGGACCAACAGAAATGCAAATACAAGGCGGACCAGAGATGGCTGCATTTAGGGAGAGCTATCATAGAAAAGGGGGGGCAGTTAGGTGCGGGTTGATGGTTGCTTTATCTAAATGAAGTTGAATTCCAGCTGTTCGTTAATGCGCTTATCGTTAAGAGAAGATACCTGATATTATCCAACATTACAGCGGATCAATTTACAACACCGCTGTGCACTTACCTGTCTTTGTCAGATTTTCGCATTCCTTTGAAAGCCTCTAGACGAGACTTATTGTCAGAAACAGGAACCACGGAGGAGGACAGGGAGACCTCAAGAAACAATTTTTTGAAAATTAGTGGTATGCTTTGTCAAAATGGTGAAAAATAGCACGTAGCAGATGGATTGGGATTAATTGCTCACAAACAGAGCTTGAAAAACGAAAAAGCGACACTACAGTTATCTTGTCATGTTTAGTAGCATATAGCTTTCCAAGTTGTCTCAGCCACTTTAAACATTACACGACGTCATTCAAACACCTAAATAAAGCCACTGAACATAACGTCGGCGACGTTAAATCACGGGGAGTTGACACAAGATGGGATGCGTTAAATAACCGGTGATGTCTCGTAAACGTAGTGATGGTTCGCATAGCGCAAACACGTTATTGACTCAGTACTTCGAAGAACGCTAGGATGTATAGATCAAATCCTCACGCTCCGTCAATTACTAAAGCACGCCACGCATTTCGTGGGCCAACTATCGTAGTATTCTTTGACATCCAAGCGGCATTCGATTCATTCGATCGCGAAATTCTTTGGAACTGTCTGCTAAGACAAGTATGTTTGGATCTTGAAAGCGTTATATTGCCAAACCTAGGGAAGAGTTCGAGCGTATGGACAATCGTAGTCCTCGTTCAATTTCTCTAGCGGGATGAGACAGGACTGCTACTGCGTTTTTTTACCTTCGCGATCGACGAAGTCCTAAGGAAAGCTTTAGCTAGTCTGGTGGGCATAGGTGTTGATCTTGTGCCGGGTAAAAGAATTACCGATCTAGAGTATGTGGATGAAATCGCATTTCTGGTCGATGACCCTCATATAATGCAACAAGCCATGGACCACCTGGCACTTGAAGCTTCAAGGTATGGCTCAATTCTTGCTTGTAGTGCAAATATAGTAAAAAATTTTAGATAAAACCCACACCTCAGATATGTATACACATTTTTAATGTATGCTTGAACATAGGAAATTATTTAGACAGGTTTGGACATTACATAACCTGGAATCAATCTTAATGGTTATCGCAAACAGCTGGAAAACAACGTAATATCTGCAATCCAGTTGAATGTACCTGGAGGTCATCGTCAAGGGACTTCTGTTTATCATCACCCAGGGATTCAAGAATGGAAGATCTTATAGTAAATAAAGGATAAGCACATTACCGGATTATAGGGGGTCTAATGGGCGCTTTAGTTCCAGGGCGTTTAAAATTTGCATCAGCGTTCCGACGAAAGCTATACCGAATTAGCATTAAATAAATTACCGATCATCAGAGGGATCGCGCCCAGTTAGCCGTTTAATATCACTATCAACGTTTTTTAATTGTTCTTTGGCTAATTCCAAATTCTGACGTAAAACATCTATCGATTGTATAGCTGTCATCATGTAGCAGGCTATCTGAAATAACCGCACAAAAAGATGTTAATTTGGCGCAACTTAACAATCATTGATAACAGAATTAGCAACCCGAGAGCGATAAAATTATATTTCGACTTAATTTTGTAGGATAATGATCATACAAAATTACATTGGAATATTATTTCTATATCAAGAAGAAGAAGAAGATATATGAAGGAGTCACTGTCAATTCCGCAAGGATCTGTTCTCGGCCCGTTACTTTTTAAAGTATATGTTAATGACTACCCCGACTCATTAAATATGAATTGTCTACTTTTCGCGATGATCTGAAAGTTTAGGGTACAGTAAGCTCTTCTTCTGATAATACCAATTACCAGAAAGAATTGAACAAATTGCTTGATTGGACGGTAAAATGGCAGCTTCCTGTAAACCGACAGAAATGCGCTGTAATGCTTTTGGGGCCAAGCACGCCTAAAGGTGCGTATTTCGCCGGGGATCATCAACTGAAGTGGGTTGATACCTTACGTCACCTGGGTACAATTGTGACTAGGTCGCTTAAATCCAATGAGGATAGGTAACAGAAAAGCTGCTGCTGCAAACCGCGCATGGTGGGCTATCAGTCGGTCGTTTTTGGCTATTACTTCACAAATGTTTCACATTCTTTATTCCACATACGTGAGACCAGTTTTGGAATATGGTTTACCAGCCACCTATCCACAAACTAAGGGAGAACGCGGCCAGTTGGAAAAATTGCAAAGGCGGGCGACGAAACTAGTAGAAGGATTGAAATCAATTCCTTATGTGGAGAAAGTTCAACGCCTCAACCTCATATCACTCGGTATTCGGCGTGTGAGCTACGACCTGCTACTAACTCATCGCATACTACTTGGAGCTTATGGTGACGAGCTGCGCGAGTTTTTTTCTCTCGTGACAGACTCAAGAACCCGTGGCCATGATCTGAAGCTTCAGAAGCGAAGCACACTACGCCTACCACGGGGATTCTTGCTCTTAACAAGGATTGTTAACTTGTGGAATGTGCTTCCGGAAGAGGTTATTTCAGCAAGAACTGAAAACAAATTCAAACAACTTTTGGATAAGGTATTGCCTGTAATCATGGCGAAGCTGAACAACACTGGACAGGATTGCTCCAACTGAGGTTCTCCTGGAATATGTTGCTGATATAAAAAGATGCGGCTTACAAGGGCTTGACATCCTGTCGTCTATGAAAAAGAAGAAAAATAACTGAAAAGCATCTACAACTGCCATAATTACTTATCTTGACGTGGGTACCACATAATCCAATACGTCGACAGGTATGTTGTCCGTCTTGTAGGAGCACAGGTTTTTACAGCTTAGTCTAAAAAGGGAAGATTCAGTCTTCAGTTGGTTGGGTGCAGGTCGGTTATAAGCTTAGGCTGCATAAAGTCAGAAATTTAAAGTTATCAATGGATTTTTTTGTATTTTCAGCAACTTTATTTTCTGCGAAAGCCCTCATGGGATTAAACCTTTCTACACCTTTGTGGGAGACGTGCGCCAAAATATTGGCCATTCCATCTTCATCCAAAAGTGGCCCACAAGTTAAATTTTTAATTTTAATTTGTATTCCTTGAGTACCGGGAAAAGTAACTATTAAACCCAGAAAGTTTCCTGCACAAAGCTCTATAATTAGTCATCAATTCAAGATAAACCTCGTTCCAAGAAGCGATTAATTTTCTTTTACACACTTCCATGAACATGGAAAGAGCTAGGTATTCTGGCATCTGTTTTCAGAAGTTTACCAAATACATACTAAAGAAAATCTGACGCGGAAATCGAGTACTATGATTTTCGGTGAGTTTACTTGTAAGTCAGACAAATAGCCCTGGTTTTATAAGCCAAATAATATTTCGGATGTTTTCGATTAGGTGCATTGAAATCATGACAAAACTAGAATAATCAGCTTATTCACTCTATTTTAGTCATACATCAAAATATTCCAGAAACACGTTTGACTTTCTACCAGATTTATTCAGATTTATTCCTATCAAGCTCTGTTCCGGTACGTTGCGCGTCTAGAGCGCGTTGTCCCGCCTAATTAAAATCAAATGTGACAAAATTATCTTGTGAATTCAACAGAGTTTTATTTATGCTGACCTTGAAGCTATTTGCAGTAAAGTTGTCAACACTAGCAATCTACTGATGGCATGTTACATAGTTCATAGGAAGATCACAACCACCACCATTGGTGACCACCTGTGAAATTATTTTGATATCTCTCAACCCACACTTCGTTGCCATTCGGGATACTTGTGCTTGAAATGTATAATATCATTCTATCATTCTGCCACATCAACTTATATTTAAAAGCGACTTTTGACACACCAAATTTTTCACCAGATACGCACTTCATTTTTATGTTTTTTATCATATCTTTCTCTATTGTGTTACGATACCATAACTTTACCTCTT
>JACCGJ010003839.1:0-30312 GCA_013407085.1 Atriophallophorus winterbourni | reverse complement strand
TCACCATAGAGTATATCTTCCGGAATACGACCATTTGTTATTCTGTAGACGTGGCCAAGCCACCGTAGGCGGTCTTGTCTTAATAGCGTAAACATACCCTGTAGACTAGATTTTGAAAGCACTTTAGCGTTCGTTAATTTGTCCATCCACCATATGTTCAAGATACGACGGATGCTTCGTAGATGAAAAGCATTCAGCTCCCATCCGTGTCTTGCGTGGATGGATCAGGTTTCCTTGCCTACAGTAAATCATGTAATATGCACGCGCTTTATACAATCATCTTTGTATTAACAGTAAACTTGTGGTTGCCCCAAATACGGGAGTTTGATCGAGACAAAATAACAGCTACTCTGCCAATCCGCTTATCAATCTCCGTGTCTAGCGAGAAGTTATCCGCAATGGTTGAACAAAGATATAATAAATGATGTACTTTTTCAAGCTGACAGTTTTTAACAGTGATGATTGAAGGCGACACAATCCTTTGACCAAGGACTTTGGTCATGCTCATGCTGATTTTCAGCCAAAGTCTTTGCATACCAACGAAATACAGTCCATTAGCGACTGGAGGTGTTTTTAAAAGTAAGCAATAATGGATGCATCGTCGGCAAACAACAGGTCACGGATTAGTAAATCACTTACCTCAGTTTGTGCTCTCAACCGGTTCAGGTTGAAAAGCTCACCATCACTTCGCGTGCGTAGGTAAATGGCTTTTGCTCTCGTCATAAAAGCGCGCTTCATAAGCATAGCGAAAGTATACCGAAACCCGTTAAAGCAAGAACACAACATTGTTTGAATTTTCGGCGCATTTCGAAGGCTTTTGTAGTGCAACCGTTAAAATGAACTGAGCCTTTTATGCCAGATTGAAAGGAAATAACGAGTTTGAGCAGTCTTGAGGGCAACCTATCAGATCACGCATTTTGAAAAGACCCTCATTGCTGACGTAGTCAAATGCCTTCGTTAAATCAATAAAATTGCTTATATTGGCATACGCTGTTTCCAACACTTTTCTTGAAGTTGTCTCAGGGAGAAGATCATGTCAAAGGTTGATCTTCCCCAGCAGAAGCAACATTGAGATTCAGAGTAAATTCTATGAGCCGAAACTTGTAGCAAACAGTTTGCCTACAACATTCAGAAGGAAGATTCCTCCGTAATTGTTACAGACGCCTCTATCACCCTTTTTCTTCAATATCGTGATCATCTTTGCGTATCGCATCTCTTGTGGGACAGACCCTCTACTGCCTGCACTGAAGAATCAAATGCTGAAGAGGCTGTATTAATGTTGTTGTTGTTTTAAGTTTGTTTGGACCAATGGCTTTCTTGATCCCATCATACATACCGTAAAAATTTCCAGTATCCACAGCTTTTTGGATACTCAGACTAATTTCTGTCCAATAGTCATTTGCACATAGCCTTGCAGTCTGTTGGACCTTATTTCCAGCTGTTCTTAAAAGTCATAAGTTTTCATCTGTTGGCATGCCTTTGAACCTCAAGAATGCTGACCGTTTCTGATCCAACACAGCAGTCATCTCAGAAGCTTTTGCTTCGAACCAGTCGCTCGTTCAAGCTTTTCTCGGAAAGTAAGTGGAAACTGTGCCTCGGCATATGCAGCTTTTCAGAGATTCCCAGTTTTCTGAAGCTGAATCGAGTGGGGTTGTCTTGTTGAACTCGGTTGTGAAGTCTTTGGCAAATCACACAATTAGATTAGATTCGCACATGGGAGTGACGTCTATTCTTGGCTTAGCAGATGATTTGGTGCGGTGAAATCTCGTGTGAGAAAACTTCAGTTTGGCAGAAACCAGTGAAAGATCAGTGTCGCAGTCTGAGCTTTGACATGATCTGGCGAGGAGCATGCTTCCTATATCAGTGCGCCTAACAAGAATAAGCTCAAACTGATGCCAATGATTAGAGTAGAGATATTTCCAAGAAACTTTATGCTGTGGTTTTATTTGATAATAAGTGTGACTGATATACAGATTGATCTGTGTGCACATTACTAAAATAGGTTGTCCGTTTTGTTTGGTTTTACCTATTCCAAACCTTCTGAGACAGTTTTGCCAAGACTCGTAATCTGCACCAACTCTGGCATTAAAATCATCCAATACGACCATAGAGTTTTTGTGGCACGTTTTTCAGGACGGCTGTGAGGTTATGATAAAAAGCGTCTTTTTCAGCAGGCGTCGCTGAGAGTGTCGGTGCATAAACGTTGACCAAGGTAACGGTAGCAGTAATGCACTTCAGATTTAAATTTTAAATCCGTTCGCTCCAACTACTGCTCGGTTCTGCTGCTTTTAGTAGGTCGTTTCGCACGGCAAATCCAACTCCATGCAGTCCAAGCTCATTAGAACCCCTTTATTTCCAAAATTTGTAACCTCTTTTGGTTAGCAAATCAGTGTCTGGTAATCGCGTGTCTTGCAGGCAGCCACTCCGACCTTCAGCCTTTTCAGCACATTGTTAATAACAGCTGATTTTCGTACGCCTCTGATATTCGAGACATCTTCATGAAATCTATAAACACGGACCAGACGTTCCAGGTTCCCAGTTTCAGAACAGATCTTAGTTGTTTATTATTTTGTTTCGCAGGTGCAAAAAAATACAGTCTGCTTGTTGGTTGATTCCTAATCCCAATGAACCTAATGAAGATAGCAGACCGTTGCGAGACGGCATCTTATTGACTGGGGGATGCCCACCTTGAGGCGGCGGTAGCCGTCCAATGAGACCCGAAAGTCTCTCACACCGTCGGAAACAGCCCCAGGCACTGAGCTCTACGCCAGTCGAGCCATAGCTTTTAACCGGTATCTGCTGCTTCCCGTGTTATTTTACGCAGAAACGGAATGGAGTTTTTCTCTCCATTGGTGCGTTGTGATGTACACCAGGGCAGTTCAATATGGAGAACTAGCTGTTGCTCATGCAGCAAATGCTTCATTTCCACGGCACCACCTGAACCAAAGAAACTGCTAGGCTGATATATTTGGACGATGATGCCGTACCAGAAGTTGATAGGACGAAGTTGAATACAACTCCGGGGTGCCTAACGGGACTTCAGCTCCTGGTTCGTCCACGAGGTTGACTTCTGAAGCTTCCTCCATGATTAAATGTAGCCACAAGGCAGTGGAGGTTTAAAATAAGGGTTTTACTTCCCGTAGGTGGACCGCCTTCATGGAATTACGAGTTCCATCTACCCGTAGCCAGCTGGTTTTGAAACGCCAGTCAGCCGCCTTCGCCCTTTCTCATGACAGTGGAATCAGTTCAGCCAAATCACTTAGGACCGCGCGTGCAGGCCAGGAGCTGGACGTGGTTGTCAGAGGGTATATGAGACGCGTGGCATTGGAGCATGTTTGGAATCGGGAGCTTATCCCCAAAACCGTGACAACCTTGGAACCTGTTCAAGCTATGAGATATCACATTTAGTTAATTAGGATTAAGTACACCTCTTATTTTCCATTAACGTAATGTTGCGTTCATTATGCAGGCTGAATGTGAAGCCTTAAATAAACGCGTGCGGTTTTCAAGTACGAAAGATGGTTCATTTCATTTCATTTCAGTTTGTACAGGACGATTTGTTGCTGAATCACCATTTGAGCGTCCAGATTTCTTTCCGTGGTATGCCGTGGAAGAGCGTCCACTACTTCAAACAATATTTTAACGAATTTCTTCTGATATGAGATTGAAATGGAATGCAACAGAAAAAATCCCGCTTACTATGTACTGATACACGGTAGTGATAAAAAGAGCCAGTATGTCATTACTTCCATCTAAAGGCTGCAGATGTTAACAAAGGAATATTATGTTGAACCCAATGGGTGAATTAATATGAACCCTCATGTTATTCGACAAATCAAAGAATACATGTTTTCCATTCGTCCATCATTCGGAACAATCGTAATATGCAGTGCTCAAATAACATCTAACTATCTGTATAGGGATCGTATAGTTGCTGGTTGTGTAGCGGTAGCCATCAAACCAATCCGTTACATTTTCGACAAATAAACTACTTAAAATTAAATGGCAAGTCTAAAATGATATTTCTTTATTAACGTATTTTGTATGCTACGACGATTTACTTAGCACGACAAGAAATTTACATTTTTTTCAAAATTACTCAGGAGTGATAAAACAACGAGTTCATTGAACAAATTATCCACCACATTTCATGATGAATTGGTTTATTTGGTGCAAAATAATACCTGACGTACGCTGGATTATTTTGAGCGTCGACACTTTCATATAATACTTTCATAATGTTCATCCGGTCGGTGTGATTTTTGGATATCTATCTGAAAGTTTCTACGACGGATATACTGATAGAAGAATTCTCTATCTACTTCGCGTCATTCTATTTGTGCGTCACCCGTGGATATTCTGCTCTTCATTCATTCATTTGCATCGCTTTTCTATTTCTTCTGTTAGGTGTTTACCAATATCGGGAACTACTCGGAGAAATACTGATCATGGAATCAATTTTAAACCAATATTCTCAACGGCAGACTTAGGAATTCGCGGCTAAATCGGGTGACGAAATATTTTTATAACTCGTCAATTTTCGTCAAATCCATACAATACCACACTAACGAACAACGGGCGTAGCGATTTTTCTGCTGTGATTTGTACTATTTTCTGGCCCCGTTAAAATGAAATCATCATCAATATATTATGGTGCTCACATCCCCACTCCATACACACCACTACCAGTTTCTGGCTGTTGGTCGTCATCAGGTGGAGACAGTGGGATCACCTTCAGTGAGTCTTGATATAGTCGTAAAGGAGTAAGCAACCACAACCTTCACAAAAAAACCTTCTGATGTTCGTCGTCTGAGACAAAGTAGTGAGTGGTAAGGTCCAATCTGTCACGTGTCGCAACTGCTCTCACATGTGTCACGAAATATGCGACAGATCATTAACCCCGGAGGCGATATCTATCGTAAATGATAAAACATTGCCTGGTCTGCGCTACACGTGTAAAAATGATCGAACTAAACGAAAAGAAGATTTACCCATGTTATAGGTGTCCAGCAAAAATACTGGATCATTGGATGCTGAGATCGGAGTACAGTATACGAACGTCTAAGGCATCGGTAGAGACTATGTTCACCCCGCAAACTCTCAGTTCGCCCGTATGGGTTTCGACTGTAATGCAAATCAGATATAAGCTGCATCTGAGCAAATTATTCAACAAGAAGTTTTATATGTTGAAAATGTGCCGGAGAGTCTTGAAGAGCATTCTCGTCATCAAGACGCCGCCTTTAAAAATGTGACTGTTTAATCTTAGTGATTTAAAAAGTGGATTAATGATTCCTATCTATAAAGGAGGAAATCGCTCTGATGTTTCACATTACTAAACAGTTACTCTGTTTCTTGGGATTTCCAAATTACCCAAGAGACTCATTATTGACGATCTAATGAAACATTTTGAAAATAATCAGTTGCTTTTGAGGAAACAGCATGGATTTATACGGAGTTATTCTTGTCTCTTCAATCTAGTCAAGCACGTATTTGTGAAACTTTTGCCCAAAATATTCCCATGGATCATGAATACATAATTGAAAGCAGTCACGGAATACGCTGTGCAGACATGGTCTGAGTGGCTCAAGAAGTATGCAGAACTTATGCAGCCAATCTATCACCTTTCAACAAAACTAGATCCGAGCATCCGAAACAAGCATTATAAAAGATAGCTCAACTGAAGCTGTTCGATTTTTTCTATCGACGAATCAGGGGACACCTTATCATAGTTTACAAAATTTTCCATACACCAAGCCATCCGTTACAGGATTTATTCGAGCGAAGGGATACCAGATACTATCAGACACATGAATATGAGCTGATGGTAACTCATTTCTACCTGAACTGAACTATTTTTATTATGTCCGTGTCTGTTTTAATTGGAACATTTTACCTTATACCGTTGCCCACTCCACTAGCCTGCATGAATTAAAACGAAATTAGACGAGTTTTTATTGAATTGTTCGTTTCACGACTATTAATTAAGTGTTCAATCTAACTGCTTGTGTTGTTTTTGTGCACGTATATTTTTTTAAAATTCTACAAACTCTGGTTATCGTCAAGCTTGTTGTTTTTTAGACCATTAAATCCTTGAATTACCTTGAATTTCCTTGTATCGAATATTATATTTTATTAACTAAGGATTCGAATTAATTTTCCCAAATTTACTCTAGATAAAAATAGACCAGTTCTATCACAATACATCCGTTTAATATTAAATCTGCCATTGAGATGTGTTTTGAGTTATAATGTGGAGTTCATTTGAATAAATATTTTCAGCATTAACTTTTCCGTTTATACGAATTTTCGATAGAATTAGCCCTAACATTCTGCTACTGCTGCAAATGGGTCAATTCAAGTTGCTGTATAATATAAGTTGCACTCCAAGCCTGAAATAACTCTTTATATCTCATCGCTCGGGTATAAATGGTTCTATCCACTTTAACAGTTGCATTTGGGAAACTTTCGAGATTCGAAAAGCGACAAAATGATGTCTTCTTGCTCCCACAATTTTCGGCATTTTCCCGCACTAGGCTTTAAACATGATGCGCAGACAAGCTTTTCAACCTGAATCGATTGAGTGCACAAACCAAGTTTAGGGATATGATGATCCGAGACCTGCTGTTTGCCGAAGACGCAACCGTTCACACTAAAAGGAAGATGCATCGCTAATGAACTGTTATTCGGACAAAGTAACGATTACTGAAATGCTTTCTCACACCTGGCCTGAAGAGCATGTTTACCATGCTACAACACCGCTGTTTAATCTGGCCGTGTCATACGTACTGAAATAAGATAATCGTATCCCAAGAAATTTACTTAATGAAACATTTGAATCACATCGATGTTTCGTCTGGCCGCAACGGCGGGTTAAATTCGTTTTCAAAAGCGATATGAAAGATCTTGTATTTCACCGGAAGAAGTATAAAATTACTTGTGCATATTTGAGGCAATGTGGAAAGTGTGATATTTAAGCTGGCGGAAAAACGCATACTGCTCTCGGCTACAAAACGTATATCACACCCACAGAGTGCAAACAATACCGATCAACAGAGTACTCCCTGTTGCTGGGAGCGCTGCGCTCGAATGGGATTATTTAGTCATGTGACACGCACCGGATCATGAACTCGTCACAAACTTGCGACATCGACCGTAGATGTTCAAGACCTATAAAACAGACACTCAAGCTGTGAGATTTTAATTTTTGATACCCAAAGTCTAGTAAAATTTTTATTTCAGTGTTGTTCAATCAGGTGATTTCAATGAATCTGACACATTTTCCTTGGTTTTCATTTTTAGTTCGTCTCATTTATCTTATAACAGCGCTCCATATATGAGGTTGAAATTTCGCTAATCACTTTAAATGACTTAGGTTGAATCTAGTAAGATCATTATTTGATAAATAAATTCGTCTTAATGTCAATCAAACAATGTGATTTATATCCCACCATCAAATTTCTTGGCACGAAATGCGCTCAGTTGTACGGTGCAAACACTGACGGTAAGCATAAACACAACTTTCATTTATTGTAAACCATTCGCTGATTTACGAACGAATTGGAGTAAATGTGACACTTTTCAACGGTTAGTCGTCCAGTGACTGAATTCTAACGTTGTGGCGACGACGTGTGATTGACAAATGCGGGATCTCTAGGCCCACAGTTACTATATCTTCATTTTCAACACTAACAACAAAACAAATTCACTTTTTATATACTTATGAGAAATATATCAAATGTCGACCCAGATAATTGCCAACAAAACGATGCAAAAATTCAAGATAGAATACTCCACTAGATGTTAAATGCAGCAACCATATTTGCTACAACATTTAAAAAAGTATTAGTTTAGCCAAAATAAATTTAACAAGTATTACTTATATATATGGGAGTAAAATAAAATATCTAATTCTGGATGAATGTTCGTCGAATGTTTTTATGTTATATATTCTACGAAAAATTAATTCGAGGGAACCAGCATGGATTTCAGACGAAGTTATTCCTGTTTGTCTAATTTACTGGTAACGCTAGATGATGGACAAAATGGTTTTGGTAGATAAAGGACAAGCAATACACGCGGGCTACTTGGATATTTCAAAGCATTCGATTCGTTGCTCGACCATTCCCCTACTATGCGACGCTTGAAAGATTGGTATCACGGAATTTTGCTGAATTGTTAAATGGACTACCTAAACAAAATCGCACTAACCAGGTACTTGTGATGTGACTTATCAAAACCATTGCAGCCGCAACTAGCGGGTTTCCCCACGGCTCATCCTTGTCCGATCCTATTTGGTTTATGTCAATTAATTACGGGATGTTCGATGTGTCAACCTTTCGTTTATTGCGGACGACATAAAGATGGCGCAGCATTCGTCGTCCGGAAGACGCTGTATTACAAACGGATCTTGATAAGCTTCACAGCTGGTCGTTGGAGAACAAACTGCCGTTTAACTTCAACAACTGCAGGATCATGAATGTGGGGGATCGAGTAGAGTTCACATATCACATAGGTTCGCATGTCCTTGAAAATTGCAGTGAAGAAAAAGATTTGGGTGTCTGGATATGCTCCAGTTTAAAAACATCACTTCAAACTAACAGTGCCTTTAAAAAAAGCAACACGTGTTCTAAATCTACTCAAACGTGTATTTGGGAAATTTTCGCCCAAGATATTCCCAAGGATCATGAATACATACTTGAGACCAGTCATGGAATACGGTGTGCAGTCATGGTCTCCGTGGCTCAAGAGGGATGTGGAACTTATGCAGCGAATCTATCACCGCTCAACGAAACTAGTTCTCAGCATCCGAAACAAACCATATAAAGAAAGGATAGCTCAACTGAATCTGTTCGATTTTCCCTATCGACGAATCAGAGGAGACCTTATCTTACTTTACAAAACATTCCATACCCCGAACCATCCCTTACAGGATTTATTCACGCGAAGGGATACGAGGAATTATCGGACCCATGAATATGTGCTGGTCGTACCCCATTCCCGCCTGAACTGTAGAAGGTATTTTTTACTCTGTCCGTGTCTGTTTTACTTGGAACAGTTACCTTCAACCGTTGCTCACGCCACTAGCTTGCATGACTTTAAAACGAAATTAGACGAATTTTTATTGCATTATTCGTTTCCAGAACACTTATATACTGTTTAATCTATGTTCTTATATTGTTTATACACTTAAATTTCAATTTTTACCATCCTATGGTTGTTGTTAAGCTTGTTGCTTTTTAGACCATTAAAAAACCTTGAATTATACTTTGAACCTTTGAATTTACCTTGAATCCGATTATTAACACGGATTCGTTCATTCATGACTTGTATTTTTAAGTACTCCGCCGAGACGCAGTACTACTGAACATCGAGAAAAAATAAGTTTCACCAATGACTGGTTTATCTCTTCATGTGTTATTTACAGCAACGCTAATTCAAGTCAGTCGTGTACTGTCGGCTAAGTAATTAACCGTAAATGAAATATTCTTATGTGATAACTGTTTATTGCTTTGAACATATTTTAATCAGAAAATTTACTCTACTGATGTCTAAAGCTTCATCTCTTTTATATAGATTTAAGTTGATTTTTGCCGTTTCTTTGCAGTGCGAGTTTGATTTACTTGGAACAAAGTACACGATTATGTTATAAACTCACCTAATCAGCAGTTGTTCAAGAGAACTGTTGATGCCTTTCTGACTGTTTCTCCGTGCATCGAAGAAAACTATACATCTTGACCCCATGCAATTTTATTTGTCATCCGACCAATCTAAAACAATTTCCAACCTGTGGATTATATGTGATACTTGAACTGCTCCAAAAGCAACCAAATCCCGTTTTTGCTTGTTATATTATAGTTCCAATTTTATTCTGTGCTTCTTTGTAAAACTATATGCTTTTTATACCATTAAGATTGAACTGAATTGAATTTATGCTAGCTTGAAGATAGATTATTTCATGCAGTACAAATTTTAGTTTACATTAAATAACCAGCGGTTTTCATCAATAGAGATTATATAAATAGTTACAACACTAATTTAACAATTAAAAAAAACAACAGCTCGATTTTATGTTCATTAAAATTTCGGATCATTATGCGAACGTCAGATCAATCTGAACATGTTTATATAATTTAATACACCAATCGATATGACTTGATAATCTTCAAGAGATTAAGACTTATAACAATGCATTATCATCATGTCGCTGGATGAAAATTTGCATCCATATTTCGGCCTACTTCCAGGGACTTTGATTTGTTCATAAAGTGCATATCCGTTTTTCGTTTGGTGAAACGTTTTGTTTGTAAAAGCATTTTGACAATCGAATTGACCGCCGCAACTAATTCGTATTGTCATTCTGCATTTTGAGATATCCACGTCAAACATTTAAAACGGACATAATATATGGTTTTTAAAGACCCTTAAAATATGCGATCTTCTGAAAGAAAATAATTCTCACATTTTATCAATACTATTTAACCTATTCAGGTCCTGTTTATATACATACATTAGTCGCACATAAGCAAGCTGTACATAGTTCGTATTACTGATTTTAACATTCCAATACTTCTGAAATATTAGAGGTTTGGGGTATGTAGTAACTAATTGAAAATTATAGATTACTGGCGGCTGCTACGCACATATTTCGCAAGTTATGCCTCCTGGTTTTCTCTAAGAGGTTACCTTGCCGTCTTTTGCGTTGCGCTATTAAATATTTCTAGTATGTGGTTATATTTATAACGCCGTAATTTTTCCCCATATTTCATAATGAATATCAAACGATTTTTTATTATTATATTAATATTAGTCTTAGTGTTGTCGACAGTTGCAGTGGTATATCGGTTATTATATTCGTCTTCAGAAATGATCTATACTGCTATAATTGCACATGTGACCACTCAGCGGCCTTGTTGTTGTTGGCCTCCTTCAGTCGATGTCGACCATGGATGAACATCAAAATCGCATGAATTTTCATGTTATAAAGCTTTTTAAATGACTAAACATTCTGATTTGGGAGAAACAATCTCTCCTGCTGCGCTTGCAACGAGAAGCAGAACTCGGTTTTTGGGTGTCAGTTGCACGCCGGTGGCGTGATCTGCATCCAGCAGCCAAGAGCTGTATCTGATCCTCCCCAGCATGCAGAAGACGTTTTCACAATACCTCCAATGTGAGCGGTCGAGAACAAGTTCTTCCTAACTTGCGGGGTTATTGGTAAAGGTATTTCTTATCTCTTTTGCAAATGTCTTTGTACCGCAAGTGCGGTACATTCCATCTTTTATTGGCGCCAGCAATTTTACTATTATGTATTTGCCTGAATACTTCGTAACGTGCTGCGTAACTGTTGTCATCGCTTCTATTGTTTACACCATTATCCGGAATTTGAATACAAATCCTAAAAAACGACTTGATTGTTGCTGCGCATTAGTTCTTGGTGGATATTTTGCTTGAACACATGTTAACTTCCATCGAATTAGAAAATTACATTTTCAGTTATTCCTAGTACCCGACCAAAAATCTAATAGTGTATGGCATCTATAATGTCTGATGATATTAGTGGATTATAACACTAAAAACGGTGCATGATGAACTTAAATTTGCTAAAACGCGTGCTAATGAAACGCATATGATCAATGAAAAAATTAATGTTAATGTTATACGTTTTCAAGCATATGCGAATGAAATACGTCGTATTTTACAGTTTTGAAATGTCTAAAGCGATACTTTACGATGATGGATTATTTTTAGCTAACGGACACAGAAGATGCTAGAAACCACTATATTGATATACAATTAATTTTTAATAATCGTTGCTGATAATTTCGTAAGGGATGTTAATGAAATTGCTAAGATACTGTACAGAATATCGCAAATCTGTGCATCCTCCCTTCTTCCAATAATGCGCTTTCGACATATCATGCAAATATTCACGCGATAACATTTATAATGACGTGTGGAGAACAGGATATGTTTATCGAAAGTGTCAAGTCAAGGAAAGACGGTGGAACCTAATGATGCTTACGTTAAACTCGTTTGGTTTGGCATTATACAAACCTCGCTGCACCCGGGGTGACAATTAGAACGCTCAATAAATTTATCCCTTTAATCTCGGTCGGCTCCGGGTCGTATATTGTCGACAGACGAAACGCAGACTTCGCTTGCAGTTGTGTGCACGTTGACAGTTGAACCATTAAACAAATTTCTTATCACGCATAAATATAATCATTTTGTGGGATTGTATGAACGTGTAAGGTTACATTTTTGAATGTCGAGCACTTCAAAATATTGTCTTTGAAAATTATTAAAAAAGCAAATCAATCGCAGTTTATTACCTGGCAGATCTTGAAGCAGAAGAACAAAGCTTTATTCGGAAATGTTCGGAATTTCAACTTCGTATCAATTTTAAAATAATATGATGAGGTTTTTCAAAAATAACAAAAATTATTCGCTGAAAACGTACACATAATAAATACGAGATGCAGTAGATCGCCCTAGTCAAATAAGCATTTCCTTTTGAGAAAGTATCTTGTTGCCAATGAGATAAATTACCTCTGAGATGGAGACATTTTGGAAGGCATTGATGTGCATTGATCTGGCCTTGGAGGAAGGTTGATTGTAAAGGAGAAGTCACGTGGCTTATTACTATTTTCATTACGGCGAATATTTAACATCGCCTTGTAAACCAGAGAAAAATACTGCTATAGTCACATTGAATTTATCGGAGTGAAACCATAAAAACTAATCCTAGCATTTTATATGAGTAAAAATTATTAAAGTCAGGAACACTCAACTTAAATAATCTAGGCCAACGTCAGGATAATATTCAACCGCTTTATTGCATTAAATTACAAAATTGTCTCAGAAAAACACGGTAAAACTTTTTGTCATTCAGTGGGCAGGTGAAAAATGTACTGCGCACGCAGCTCTAAAATCCCTGTTGCTTAGTAGTTGCCACATGAGTTTGAAACGTTTATATAAATGTAAATTTTCAACATTTAAGCTAATTTTGTATATGGTTGACGCAACCAGCTGGTTCTATCATTTGTGACTAATTACGCGTGAGTGGCGTGAAACTCTTGCAGATCCAGATCGTCGATATATGATAAGTGCAAACCACGTGAAACCGGTTGTGAGGAGTGTGATGGAAATGTATGCCTATTAGGAATATTGTTCAAACCATAGGTTTCACTCCATTCATATTTATGCGAGCACAATTGATTGAACAGATTGTTCGAGCTAACCTTAATCAACGGTGACTTCTAGTTTCAGTCTTCACTGCATTCGGATCCGCGTGAAAGTGAAAAGCTGTCGTGAATTTTCTGCGTGTGCGAGGGAAATGCAAGTAAATAAACAATTTTTGTCAATAGGTTTACATTCACGGAGAATGGAATTAAATATGGATACTATATAACTTGTGTCACACTTTTGATACAATGGTTTTGATTCAAAACTCAGTTATATACAATGGAGACAAACGCAACAAAGTTAAAACAGTTAAAGTGCTAGTTGAACAAATAAATACACCACAACTTGAATTATCTAGCGAGAGATTTGATGCGTCATATTGATTAGCGTCTGTTCGAGCGGATTATTATAGGTCCATTCATTTTAGTTATATATTATTAACTGCAACCAAAAAGCGACAGTTATGCTAGGTTCATTTGTCTCGAAATATGGAATGAAATACACAGAAACATGGTGCATCTAGACAAGTATCTGGTAACCAGAAAGTAATTTTAATTCGGACTCTAAATGAATGATTTTGAGCTTCTAAGTTTTTGTTTGTGTCTCAATTTAAATCTCAATTGCTAATTTCGAACAAATTGTTTTACTTAATATATTTGTGTGCTATTATTTTCATCAAGATTTCCGCAAATCTTGCATATCTTGCCGTGGTAGGAAATAATATAATTATAATAATTATAAAAATATAATAAGTAATATAATTACTTCTGTATTTATTTTTCATTGGAATATTCCTTGTATATAGATCGAAGATTAAGACACAAATTATCCAATTAGTTCAATCCAAATTGCAAGTGAATTATTATCTAAAAATATTTTGAATTGTTTTTCATTCTGAAACCGTTTTATATGGTAGATATCTTCGAATGTCTTTGTAAATTTAATTACTTCAACTATTGTATGATTTAAATACTGTGTTCTTCCATTTGATCAAATGAACCCTTCTCAAAAACTCATCATTTTTACAGAACAAATAATAGTTATACACACATTTATTCAAGTTCAATAATCTGACGTTGATTTACATATATCAGACTCAATCTTGATCATCAGCAAAATTTCATTATTATTAAGCGTTTCTCTATTTTTGTCCTACATGTGGAAATCGTTTTTTTGAAGATGATCATACAACATTTTACTACGTGATTTAGTATGTTGTATTTCTATCCGACTCCCTTTTTCACATGAACACTTGAATTGCAATTGACCAAATCAGAGAGAAAGTTTGCGTGTCGAATCGCACTCATTACGCTTTTGCCGAATAAACCTAAAGTGCCCGCAATTGACGAAAGAAAGTGAACGTTTTCCAATACATCAATTTGTTAACAACGTTCGAAAAACACGTTCAGATGTTACAACTTTTTATAAATTGCTTAAATATTTTATATAATTCAGCAAAGCGAAGTGAATGTTTTTCCACAGTTCTCTAAATACGACGCAGACATTTTTAGAAAGTATACTTCGAAAATATTTCTGAAAATTTTCCCATAACTTTATCTAAAACTTAATAGGATTATATGACTATATTGTGCTATTTGCCATGAGTAGCTAGTTGATATTCATGCTGAAATTAATCTAGAAACTGCAGCATGTTAGTTTTCCATTTGTCCGTGTTTATTGATGAGAGAACGTTGGAATTTTGACCTTTGTTTACGAAGGGCATTTCGCAGCAATTCAGGGTGACTTTATCCATGAAAGTATATCCGCGCGAGTTGGAAAGAACTTGCTCTTGACCGCTCACATTGGAGGCATTGTGTGAAGCGCCCTCTGCATGCTGAGGAGGAGCAGATACAGCTCTTGTCTGCGGAACGCAAATCAAACCACCGGCGTGCAACTTACACCCAACGACCAAATTCTGTCTATCGTTGCGAGCGCTGCGTGAGCGATTGTTCTTCCCGAATAGGGCTGTTTAGTCATTCAAAAAGCTGTGAAACATGAATAGTCATGTGATTGTGATGTACATTCATGGTCGACATCGACAGAAGTAGGCCCACAGCATATCACTGATCACATTTGCTAATACAATAATCATTCGCTGTTTTCCAAATCTTAGTTGACTTTACTAAGACAGTAAATACCCTAATGATTCGATGCGTATATCGCTTTGAACACCCACATCTTTGTCTCAGTCAACAAGCACTCCCCTTAACATATGATCACATCTAATGGAGATAGTATATGTATTCCTGTTGAATTTGGCGCCTTATCTGGTGTTAATTCGAAATTTTAGCTCACACAGTAAGTGCTTCAAAACACTCCAAACATTTCTGCAACTTTTAGAAAAAAGCAGAATGTCTTTACTTTAATGAAATTTTATATATTATACAACCTAACGCTAGAACACTGCACCCTAATTTGTTCAAATGCCAAGCTTTTTGATTACTACATCTGAAAATATTATTTAACCGTACAGAACGTATTTTTAAGAAAAATTATTAGTAACATTTTATTGAGAATATTTGTCAGAAGCAAACTTTGAATAAACAAGTGAAATCAAATTGATCTCTCCAGAAAGTTATTTGTAAATTCTGTCGCAATTTATGGTATAACTAAGTACTAATTTTTCGAAGTTATGTTGGGAGTTAAAGAATAATTGAAGAATATTTAAAGACAAGCATTCCTGATCGCACTGATCCAACTGGAAGAGTGCTAACAGCACGAAACCGGTCGTGGAGTGCGTTTGATGGAAATGTATGCAAATACGGATCTTTGTTTTAGGAAAGGTACGCTTTTTCAGTCTATACGTTTTGTGATAATATGATTGAGCATTCGTTTTAAAAGTTGATCTAATTTAAACTAGCGCGACCATTTTTCCATACTTTCAAGTTCTGTTGGGCTAAGCAAATTCAAACGAGTACATGGAGAGAAATGATAATCGTACTTCTAATTTTACAAAGTTTGATTGAAAAATAATAGTTAATCATATTGCTACGTAGTTTTTAATTTTTTTAAATATTGAAACGATTTATTTGTTATGTTGTAATGGTATACTCAAATATATTGAAAATGAAATCACATTAATATTTATATCGCCAAGTTTTGTTACACCAATTTATATTGTTCACTTTCATTATCCAAATTATTTCGGATTTATTCAACGTCAGACAATGTTCAGTCGCACGATCTTCTTCCAGATTTCGCCAAATGTGAAGCCATGAAACAAAGTGACTTTTGTGACTGAGTCGAAATATCCACATTTAATTGGCGTATGTTAAATTGGTTTGCAACTTGCTTTGAGTAATCTGCGGAACTCATACTCGACACGGGCTGGTGACACAATTCTTTTACTCCGCTTTGAGATTGAGCGTCGCGGTTTGATTGCTCTTTATCGCAATCCATTCTGATAAAAGACAAAAAATTGAAGCTCAATGCACAGAGATATTAATAACTTTATGGATTAGAATTTTCAATTGTTTTGTACAACGAGGAATAGCTTATGTACGCAACCTGCGCCTATTTCGCAAATAAATTTAAGCACATGCCTTACACGGCGAATTGAAACTTAATCCGGATCAACTCAGATAACTCCATATACAATAAAAGACAATCGATTAAAATAAATAAAATGAAATTTGATCACCAAATTAGCTGGCAATTTTACTCACTCAAGAAAAATAATTTCTGACAAACCCAAACTATTTTTCTATCGAAAGTTGATATTTCAGCAGCAAACGTGTGTTGTAAGCCATGCGAATCTATCGCTTATATTAAACAACGGCAAAACCCACATTCATTTTACCTATATTTCATCGAATACTTGGTTTTACGCAAATTTTACCCAATAGAAGTATATGCAAACCGTTGGTTTTGATTGACAATTATGTCCATTGAGAATAGACTGTGGATTCCCCATTGTACATTTGCGATTTTTGATTTCCACATGCTCTGATTGGCAGCTACGTTTTATTTGACGATATTTCGTTGTGATGACGAGGTTGGATCGGCATCGCTAGATCAGTTTTTAATCGGTTTTATATACTGCTCTTGGCTTCTGAACGCCAGCGTGAAACTGACGCCTAACGACCGAGTTCTGCCTATCGTTGCCAGCACTGCAAAGAGAGATTGTTCCTCCCGAATCTGACTGGTTAATCATTCAAAAAGCTGCAGAACATGAAAATTCGTGCGACTGTGATGTACATCCATGTTCGACATCGACCGAAGGAGACCAACAACAACCACATATAACCAAATATTGGGTTACACATTACTTTTCAGCCATTTCAATTTAGGCCAACATATACGTCCATCTAGTTTTATCCAAGAATCGTTCATTCGATTTAATGCCGGAATCACAATCAGCTCTGTTTAGCATCAATTATATCAACTGCTCGATATTTCAATATCAGTACTCTTTCTTGATTTCTTGCAAAACGTTTGGCAACATTTTGCGGTCAATAGTATGGATTATGTCGGATTGGTCTGAAATTGTTAAAATATACATTCTAATCTTGTGCACGATATAGCTTCCGAAATAATTTTGATTAGATACTGTTCAGTAAATGTTCGGTCCATTCACACAGCGGCTTCCTTTATTATATTTTTGACGTTCGGTGATTCTAGGAAACCAAATAATGAACAATTTTGGCATCACTCAGGTTATTATCACCGAAATATTGGCTAAAAATAATCGAATCGAATGTCAAACTCCATCAATTACTCGTTTGGAGGAAAAAGGATCTACAACTTCCTTATTCTGAATTTATTCCATTTTATTTTCCTTAAATTCACTATATCAATAGAAGTTTGCCATTGGGCAACTGAGAAAAATTCATCTCGTCTATATTTTACGTTATAGCTCAAATTCCGAATATTTTTGTGTAAATTTACTCATTGTTTGAAAACTTTCCTATCCCAATGATCACTTCTCAAACACTAAATATTCTCATTCTCAGGACATTCTATGACAAAAATCCAAAAAATATGACTACCACACTATGCTACAGAATCTGGTGAACTACAGATTTTTTATTCACTAAAAGTCCCGTTATAATACCAGAACGTTTTAGAAATTATTTAATTTTTGAATAAGTAAACACCATGGAAATTTTTAAGTGAACTTACAAATCATTTTCTAAATTTTGTTTGTATTCCGTTGGTGTACATTTGCTAGAATCGTGATGTCGTTTAATCCGGCAAGATGATTTCGATGCTGTGAGTCGTGGGGATGCTCTATGGACCAACACGAGACAGATGTCGTTGACTTTTAGCAATCTAGCGTTGAAGTTCCATTCCTTTCGGCAAGCTTCGGCGTCGATGGCTGACCATCCGCTACGGTACACATAGAATAACTGGCTTCGATTGGCTGTGAACATAATTTTCCTAGAAGGCTTTCAAAAAAGAAATTTATATCAAAAATCAATATATATCCTGAGTATTTCAACGTTGTATGTATTGTTTTATTCTTTTAAATCATGTTTTTTGATGGTTTCGATGTACGGCTCTTTACAAAAAAAATGTAACGACGACAAGCTTTAATTTTATTTTATTTAAATAACAGTTTTAATTCAACATTCAATAAATTACAACCACACTATTCTGTTTGTTGCATTTATTTCATTTACATTCAAGTCAGCGAAAACAAGTGATATATATGGAATTAAAATAATCTCAGACTCACTTGAACCTAGCTTTTTTTAATTTTCACTAACATCGACAATTTAGGATAAGTGATCTTTATATTGTATAACTCAAACCTCGGTTTGATAAATAGTTTTTTTCTGTCTACTAGGTGTGAAGTAATATACTTTTATATGATTCAGGGATCCTAGCAAGATTTAATATCACGGATCTCTGATGTGGCACAGGATAGTTGGTTACCGGGAAAACTGTTGAAATTCAAATAATTAAACCGTGTAGCGGCAAAATTAAAATCCAACAACGAAAAGAAGAATCGATGTAGCGTTTTCTCACTTGAAACACGTGCTCTCCAACAATCCATCATTGGTAACTTAAACATATCTTACGGCATACTCTCAGTTCCCGTTAGAAAAATACACAAATTACGCAAGAAACACGTATTTTACCAAATGATCTCGCTCGTATTCCAGTATATGACAGCATGTGCATAAGATTACGAATTTATAAACCAAACGGCTTAAGTCATTGGGAGTACATACATATTTTTATTCACTCCAATAACAATCAAAATAAACATCCTGATGCCGTTGTTAAACTAAGCTCAATTTCCATACGATCCCTTTTCCCCAGGGAGATAAGCGAGTGCAAATAGCCTAAAGGTCAATCGAAAAATGGTACGCTAAAAGAAAATTGGTTTGTCATTGAATTATCCTAAGCACATACACGAACAACCCTCTGAGAAAAAGATTTCGCCCGAAATCCAAAGAAATGCAAAAAAGCTAATATTATCAGGGTGCGTTTCATTAGGGGATCTAGGTACAAAATATATTGATATGAGCTCGACAATTTCGCAGATATTTATTTCCGTTTCAGGCTAAAATGAAGCCGTTTGAAATCTAGATTACCATGCAATAAGTGTGTAAAACTCTATATGAATTAGTCTCTAAATATAATGAAAGGATAATCTAAGCTAAAGCAAAAATATAGGTTCCCAATTGTTTAAAATTACATGCAGTAGAGTAACGCACATTGATTGTACAGCATAGCATGTTTACATTCAGGCAAATGACTTCTCATAAAATGACTAAAATGTAAATGTTTCAGAAATCTAAATATGATTATGTCATCAACCCAAAGAAACAGATCATTTTAGCATTATTATAGTGAATTCATAATGCAAAGAAATTTGAATGCAATCGGTTAGAGTAGTTGCACTCAAATTTCTTTGCATTATGAATACACGATCGGTCCCAAACATATTCCAATCGATTATAGTGAATTCAGTTTGCGACTGCCAAGGAAATTTCAAAGAATAAATTCATAAATCTATGCATCACATTTGGAACTTCTTTGAACGATTAACTTTGCAACATTTTTCGCAGCCATGATTGTTTTAAGATTCCCAGATAACCATTCGAGTCTGTGCTTTAGTGTTTTTAATTTCTCATCGTGCAAAGCTGCGTAATTCTAATCATGTTATTTGTTGTATAGCATTATATATCATGAACTACTCATTCTTTCAATTTCCTTATTATACGAAAGGCTTAATGTCCTCAAGCACGTTGCACTTTGTCTACTTGTGAATTCCATAAACTCTGTAGAATCACGGACGTCAGCGGTAACATAGCTCCAGTATTTAGCAAGAGATTTCAATTACTCTAAAATCATTATGAAGGACTAATGTTTTATCGATACGCCAAAAACTTTACTGCGAATTTCGCTTGGAATTTAGCTGAAATATATACTCGAATCACTGTCAAAGCAAGATGACATGTCGAAATCGTGTAATGGTTTAAACTTTGACTTCAAACCAGTTAACACTTTTTTGGATAAATTTTATTTCCATTCAATGTACAACAGAATATGCAAAGCACAAAAGCTTTACAATTTCGTTGTTCGGGCAGATGTGCAGCATATGTCTCAATTCACACTGAAAATTAACACTATATTTTTATCACCGGCTCCACAAAACAGAGCATCACCATTAGAGTAAAGATAATTTGCATGCATTTTTATAAGTTTTAGCTAGAAGGATTGATATGCTGATACTTTATATGTCACATCAATAAGAAACGTAATGAACGCAAATTCAACTTTTTAATAGGGTTAATACACTAGATACTTATATCCATATACAATAGAGCTACTACAAATTTTATTGGACTTACTCGGAATTTGTTGGTACTGAAATTCGGTTTCAACATTATAATGGCTTGGTCATTTCGTTCACTGACCCGTCCATCGAGCCTAAGCCGATGCATTTTGGATGTTTTCTCGAAAATAAGTTTTGCAAAAGAACCAATTTGATCGTTAATAGCCAGTAGATGGACCCAGCATAGCTCTGTATTCGGAAGCAACGTGCTGGACCAGCTCTGGGGAGTAGAGCTTGCTTGTTGGTCCGCCAGATACAGTGCACTGTCAATGAAATCTCTAAGGTTTAGTTGGTCGATGTGTTTGCAGGTCCCATCAATCACTTTCACCAAATTTGTTTTATTATGCCTCATTTGCGCACGTTCTGTTGGATTATTGTGTTTTGATTGCTCATTAAAACCAAAGTAGACATTTCTGTCGAGTAATAGTTCTGTCTGTGGAACAGTGGCATCAGATGAGTGTTTGTTTTTATAAGTATTTTCAATAGGTAATATTTTGTTCTGTACATTTGTAAATCTGTCCAGATTCTCTGCTATATTGCGCAGTAAATTTATTTCAGGCACAAACACACCAGATCTAAATGGATATGGATATGTAGGGAACATTTTTTGTGAAGTGACGCAAGGTGATACAAGGGAAGAACTTCGAAATTTCGAAACTTCATTCAATAAACTTGTTGTAGGGCAAGCTTTATCACTTGAACCAATTTGAAGTAACTGATTGTTGACTGAGTCATTTGACATTGCTTCAAAGATGTTGGATGTGCCATTTAAATTCTGCCAATCAGACGACTGAGCTGATTTCAATTTTGCCGCAAGAGCGAAGGTTTGGACAAATAAAGCAAGATGAGATCCATGAACGTCTTGGGGATAAACTGATCCGGGTTCACAGAATTTGATAACATTAGGGTCGAATATATGTTTTGGGTGTATAGTATTATGAATTCCATGTTTGGTACGTGAATGAAAGAAAGTCATCTTCAGGTCCCTTTGAAAATTTTCAGTTACTCAATGGTTGAAGGATCGACGAAATTGCTGATTATAAAATTTTGAAAGTTTCATCAAATTTATGATTCATCGCACAATGCCATGACTGCTTCCAACATCTGAAAAACAAACAGATCACGATGGGTAATTGAATATATACAAATCATTCTATTCTTAATGAGAGCTTTTGTTCAGTGCACCAATAAAACATATTCAACACTATTTCACCCAGAAATGTGGCTTTTTCCAACAAGTTTTGTTCACTCGTAAAGTTAAACATCTCATACCCAAACACGTGTTTATACAACAACCAGAAAAATCACGAATTGCAAAAAAACAATTTGTGCGTTTTCATTTCCATTACTAACGAAACGAAAACAGAAACGATCGCAGCTGACATAATTCGTGCGACAATTAATGAATCGCAATGTGAAACCTACGAAAGTGATTAACAAATAATGCGGATTTATTTTGATAGAAAACACACGTGCACACATCAGCTTGCTCCACGTCTCGGGCGCGAACGTTGACGACTACCGTTGTACCGGTGTCGGTGTTGGAACTGGTTGTGAAAACATCGCTGGCCAAGATTGAGGTGGTAATGCTTACTATTGCGTCACTGCAAACAATCTGAACGAGTTGGCAACTTTCTACCGGGATGGGAACAGTGATGGGTTCGGGCGGATGCGCTGCACGAAGCTCGTAAAAATCATTCTCTAGCGAGGATTTATAATTTATTTCCAATTGATGATAATTACCGTGCCATAGCGTGTTTTAATCGGTATTTATATAAGTGACTTTCACAAATCAGTGCACCGCATGTTTGAATAATGAGAAACGATGGCACTAAAATCATTAACAGTTCGTAGATTTGAGTGCAATCACGCGGATTAGATAGGTAGAATTAGGCTTCCATATTGGTTCCATTTTTATGTGTTTAAAAACGGCCAGCTTAGAATGGAGATAGCACGGATTGGTCTCCACGTGAGTTACACATGTATAACAAGAGAAGATGATTACTATTAACGTGTAGAAGAATAATCACAGTGAATTTGAAACTATGTGGACATTTAACGCAAATAATGCCTGTCCCCTACTAAGTTGGCACTTGTTTCCATTACGTTGATGCATATCACGCTTAGTTTATATAGCGAATGTACACAGTGTGCCTGTCGCTTTAGCTGGTATCTGAACGTTTCAACTGCCTTAGATCGAATACCTATTGTGTCCACTTTGGGAGTATTTTGCACCGTGACTATTGGTTTCGAACCTGAGGGCACCTTCAGATGACCAGTGATTTTTTTCTCCGTAACGTTTTCGCGGACTAGGAAAATTCTGGACAGACAGGTCTTTAACAGTCGCATTTGTATAGCTGACGTCTTGATGAAACGAACGCACTTCACGACTCACCGGCACATTTGCAGCAGCCAAACCTTCGGGTTGAATGATCTGCGAAGATTCAGAGTTTATCTGACTGGTATTAGCATCAGTGGTTTCCGATTTATCCAAACCTATACGGGAAAACTGAGAATTCTGAGCGGTGACCATAGTATCTACCGTTGCCTTCATCATTTGTATGAGGAGCTCTAAACTCTGCATCCGATCATCCAGGTTACTTTGTTGGACACTTGTTCGAGCAGCTAAATCTGCGTTTGGTTTACTTCGACAATTTTTGCCCACGTAGCGTACACCAGGAATGTTTTCATCATTCAGGATCGATAACGCCTCCGGGTCAATGATTTGTCACATTTTGCGTGACACGTGTGGGAACAGTTGCGACACGTGACAGATTTGACCTTACCACTGCCGACTTTCATGCAGACGACGCATGTTTCGTGAACATCAGATTGTTTCATGTTAGCGGGGTCAAACAAAGTACAAATCAGATCACAAAAATCGATACGGCCGCGGTTGGTTTGTGTGGTAATGTGTGAAATTGACCGAAAGTGACGAGTTGTAGGAATATTTCGTCACCCGATTTAGCCGCTAATTTGCCAGCCTTCAGTGATAAACACGGATAGGTTGATCTAACAGCAGAAATACAAAATCGATTCAAATAAACGAACGAACTGTAGAAAATCCACAGGTGACGCACACAAAGAACGACACGTCGTGATGGATGATTCGTGTATGAGTAGATCCGTCGTAGCAAACCTTCAGATAGATATCCGAAAATTAAACCGATCGGATGACAACTATGAAAGTTATATCAAAAAATATCGGAGGTCGAAATTAATCCAACCGCACGTCACGATGCACGTAAGAATGTGTGTTACTTATAATGGCTCTAGTCTGAAAGCAAAGAAGGACGTGCATAAGCTGATGAGCTTAAACACAATAATGCTATGGGAGAAGAAGATCAAAGATCTAATCGTCATTAGTTCGACGTTCATTAAATCAACAGCACTGTCGCTAAAGCAACGCGAGGCGAACGGAAGAAAAAATGGAATAAACTTTGCCATACGTAGGATCACTGCATTATCTGCTACGTTGACTTGATTACTTAAACCACGATTTGACCTCATGCGATTATTATCAGTCTACTGCTTGTAGTACTCACGTCTATACAGGATTCATCACATATCTTACTGGCATAATAAAGAGTCAGTCGTTAATATAGTCCCTAATGTTCTATGGCAAATAACAAAAAAATCGATAAACCGCTTAGCACGACCACAAATTATCCTGAATATATTTCAATACACTGTCTCTAACTTGCACAGAATATAAAATACCTTGTAGCACTCCACCACATCAGGACTGCCAAACCAAATCCTTCTTCTACCCTTAAAGGTAGGATTCTCCATGCCCTTACACTAATGCGCAGGGCTTAATGTAGTTCAATCACGCGCGATCTCAGCGTCTTGAGATTTCAATGTAATGACAGAACCCAGCTAATTAATTCCGCTCGTGATTCTGAAATCAATGTCGAACCTATAATGACTTCTTAAGAGATCGAGCAACAAAATGTTGCTCAATCCTCCAATACTTACATGAAAACATTAACTGACCACACATTTCTATCTCGAGTTAGATGTATCAGAAGTTTGTTTTGCTCTATTGACAAGCGTAATAAGCTTCGTTGTCTCTTAGTAATAATTCGTCTTTCCATTCTTCATCAACTATCACTGACACTGCTATACTCAATGCCATAAATTTCGTATTAAACTCATACACACATTTTCTCTAATTCAGTGATTTTAATATTACGCCCTTATCTACAAAAAAATTACATGAGGATTTTTAATTGTCTGTCTCCATGATGTAGCAACTTGAAAAAGGCTTTATATGCCCATGCCAAAATTTACGCGATTTCTATAAGAACAAATATCCATCGACAATATACCCACCCATAGCTCGTGATCCATACCGTTTCTTCTACATCACCTATGATTCTGAGAAATCATTTTGTTATGACAATTGTTTATATTGATCAAACCGAACCGTAGAAAACATTCAAATAACACATACATCTATGAAATATTGCTTGTCATCTACTGCAAATCGATGGGATATTGTTGGACTCATATCAGCTAAGTTAACAAGGGAAATGTTTTAAAACCAACTTTGTTTCTTCACTAATTCGTTATCAATTTTAAATGATAACCAGCAACATGCGGTGTGCAAAATGCCTCATAGGAACAGGAGGTGAAAATGTACGGAGAAACGCGACATGGCCTGGTATTAGTACTTGGATGATGCTTCAAGACTAAATTGGGGTAAACAAAATTTCTTAAGAAATGTATGTACCTTATTTGAAATGATAAAAGACAAAAACCTAATCTGTCTAGTCGAACGATTTGCTAAAAATCTCGCCGCACTGTACAAGCATATCAACAGCCAATGGAGTGGTAAAAGTGGAATACCGAATACTGGTTTAGCGAAATCAAATAAAGAATATGCCATCGCACTTCGACAAATAATCGCATCAATAATGCCAGGAGTCTTGCCAAGTGGATGCTATCTGAGCATTGACACACAGAGCATGCCTATTCTGCATGATATGGATTTCCTTCTAACATAGTTGAAACACGGTTAAAGGCAATATAGCTAACCGTCTCCCGAGATATGAAATATGCACCCCGATATGTATGACCTGTCATTCGAATTAGCTATACCGATGTCTGAACTGTTGAAAAAGAATTTAAACAATTTTTCTTGCCAAAAATGTGAAAAAGTGCCTGATTTAGTCTTATCTACATGGTTGGTAAAGAAACATTCTACCAAATTATTGTTCATCGCTTTATTATCGGTATTATTAGAAGTACTAGAGTAAATCATAACTGATGTTTTGTGGAACCACTTGAAAGAATAATGTAAAGATGAAGCACGACATTGATCCAGTATAAGCAATCTTGGCTGACGAATTCAATGCAAGCGAATGAAAGCCTGGCGAAGCTACTAGACGTGTTATTCATACATACATACATAATAATACATACATATTCATATCTATAAATATATATATATATATATATACGATATTGAAAAAAGTGTTTTATCGGTCTAATCATAAACTGCTTGTCTCAAAACTTCTTTCCTAATGAATAGACGGTGAAATTGTTGCATCTGCGAATCAAAAGTCCGCTATTCGGAAGGAGCCAACATTCAACCCAATAAACAAGACATCTAGGAGCACTAATGTTTATTTGGGCAGGACTCACGCAACTAACCCTCCCTCTAGCATAACGCACAAGGCGTCCCTCTGATTGAACTCGATCACAAAACAGCTAAATGAGCTGCTGCTAACAAGCAGTTCCGTCCGCAGCGTAAAATTGTGGGACAGTTTAACTAATCATGTGGTATTATCTGAGGATGGTTTTAATTAATTAGCAAATGCCTTCATGGACAAAATTGTTTTTGCTTTGATAATGAGACGTAACAATATTTGATGAAAAATTTTGCCATTCATCCAGATTTACAATATTGTGGCTCATGTTAATTACAGTATCCATCATCCTGTGTTATGAATCCCCAGCTTTTCAAAAGCCTAACTATTTAATTGATAAGATTGATTGATTTAAATCACACTTTTTATCGTTGAACCGCCGATTGCAGTTCCATTGTAACATTTGCTACGGTTAAAACCATATTGATTATTATATCGCTGTTTAAAGTTTAACTGAAACTTATTTTACTCTCTCAACCTAATAAAGACATGCAAATGTAAACCGCTACTTCCTTATGAGTGCAACAGATGTGAACACCCAATAATCTTTCGATTGGTGCACACTGTTGAATCACACACACAGCATGCTGAAAGTTTTGTGCTGTTTGCATCGTACGGATAGTACGATCAGGATAAGCATGCCATGTGCAGTGGATTAAGGGTTAGTGAAGCATGATCTTTGAAGCCATTATTGGTTAGGACCGGTACAAGCGACCTGTTCAATCTATGAACCAACGTCGATGCGATCCGAAGTATGAAATATGTGATTTTACTTACGTTTTCATCACTCTGACAGCATTTACGTTTATTTTTCGACCATCTGACTAAAGCGATCGGTTTAATCAACCATATCCAATAGTGGCATTGTCTTATTTATTCGCCGTATTATAAGTACGATGTGTAGGAATTGTTCATTCTGCTTGAATATTGTAAAATGAACGTTACACAGTAGTGCTTACAATGGTTCACTTTTTATCTAAATCTGTTAATGAAGCGACTTCAAAAATTAGAGCGATTTATAAAGTATACCGAGAGCAAATCACGCGCATAGCCTTTAAAAGACAAAAATTCGCGGATTAGCTTACAATGCATCGCCGAATGGAACCACGAATTCTAGTCAACGATCATGAAAAGGTTCAAAAATGTCTCGATTTCTTCGCACTTATAGTCATAAGTTCAATTTCCATACATAATTTATTACAACGATTTAGCGCTTCAAATGATTCGGCTATAATGTAGATAAATATTAAGTCTCTATTTTGCCTTTCGGCGATTAGACCAACTGAACATTTGCTTCGAAATATAGGCTACTCATTATCATGACAATCGACGAGTTGCCATTCAGACTAATGATTCGACAAGTTTAAATATATTTGATGTTCTTTTCGGGATACTTAATTGTTACATTTAGGTTTTTTGTCTCAGTACATCCAGCATCAGTACTGGATTAAATTTTTATTCTCCTTCTAGTGTATTTACTTATGTTATTTTTACTGTCCATAAACTATTTTAGATTATGTTACAAACTTTTACGGAATTTATACTCATTTTCTTTCTTGACGTGATCCTAAAAAATATTTTTTGAAAGAAGCATTACTTCAAACGTATAAATTGAGTATCGTCTTCGCGAAAAAACGAATTTTATTGATAAATACCACGCAATTACAATCTATAACTGAATTGTGGTTGTTTGTCATCATCAGGCGCAGCCTGGAATATTAGCATTATTGAGCCTTGAAAGGGTGTAAATAAAGTTTAACATTGAATACACTGTTGAATTAAAATCGTACAAATGACTAAGGTTTTCAAATGGAGAATCAGAAAGTGATTCAACGTTAAGTGCTCACAAAACTCACCATTTACCAATGTAGTAATGTGCTTACAATGTCCTTAACCACCATCGGTTCCATGAGAATAAGTGAAGCTAGTAATGAGTAGGTTTACTGAGCCTTGAAACACTCGTGATGTGTTAACTGCAGTTAGATAATAAAACTACTGATGAACAAGGTTCGAGCTGAATACGATATAAATGCATGCAAATATGGATTTTTCTCTCGGAGTCTATTGGTTTAAACGCATCCACATGTGTCAGCGGATGTGAGTTAACAGGTTGGTCCTGCGAGCCTTAAGTAGCAATGGCTTCAAATGTCAAATTTTGGTTTGCTTGCTTGGCTGCCAAAATTTCATATTATTTATGATCAAATTTGGATTCTTCTTCCGCTTGCTTGCTTTATCTCCTACAATTTATTTTTGAGTGAATGCAACAATTTTTCCTAACCAGATTCAATGCTAATGCTGACTATTAAAATTCTTCTCTTATTCAAGATTTTACCAATTCATGCGAAAACTGCTTTCACAGAGGTGCGAGAATTTTATAACGGTAGTGATGAGTTAGTAACACATTAGATCGTAGAATTAAAAGAGAACTGAATGAGTCTAATTTACGGAAACGTCATTATCCCAGCTTTAAAAATAGAATCAAGATAATCTATGCACTCAATAAATAAATAAAAATGGATTCTCTTAATTTAAAACAAACGGGAAATTAATATTACATAGTATTATATAAATTTTTCAATAATTGTTTATCTCGGCGAATGTAATAAAATATCACGTACTAATCGTTTCTAGACGCAGTTTCGATCTGATTTTAATGACTACTTACTCAGTGGAACCAAATTTGTTCCAGCCAGCAGTACATGCACGTGGGGCTAAGTGTATAAACGACCGAGTATGTATCACGTTTCAATTGTTGGCCCGTGTTTACCAGAAAATCGTTTGCTCTGCAAAATCTAGAGGTGTTTATGCATACGCTTTTCAATTGTTCGTGTCTTATGTCTAATTTGGCCCACTCCTCCGGATCAGGTTAATTGGTAAGTCGCATTGATTTTGCCATACCTAGTCATTAAGCTACAGTCTCACTATTGTATTGCATCTCCATCACACATGGAGATGCATGCAAATGAGCTTTTATATTCATGGTCATGGGTTTTAAACCCAGTCTACATGAGTGGGGGCTCATGTGATTGAACAGGTTGGTCGTACCAACCTTACCCAACAGTGGCATACAGGCGCAACTTGTTTACCATTCTTTCACTGTTTCAAGTGCTTGCAGATCCTGATCCTACTGTCCCTACCTGATTAGTGCAAATAGCACGAAACGGTCGTGGTGTGTGCGCGGGATGGAAATGCATGCAAATGAGCTTGTATATCCATATATTAATTTTATTTGAATTGTTGGTTCCAGATTGTGGATTAGAATGTTACTAGAAAATTAAATGTTAAATTGAAATTGAGTGTGAAGTGGATTCTTTGGTATTGTCCAAAATATGCGAAGTATGTGTCATTTGATTTATCAAGATGAATAGCCATTGGTATTAAGAGATCTGTTTATCAGTGCAAGCTCGAGCAAATCTGAGTTGCTCGAGAGACTATATTTTGTTTCCATTTTCGTTTGGTTTTCATTTGGATATCGAAAAAACAGGCGTCCAACGCAACAGACATCACCGTGAGCACCAAGGAATTCAGTTAATAATGTGTCAATGAACATTTACTTATTGCAAATACGGAATGCTTCATCCTTAGTGGTATTGAGTGTTTTAATAAAAGGAAAAGAAAGTTCCTTTACCGTCTGATTGTGCTTTTCTAAATCCTGATCTCATTCGCCATGTTACCATATTCTACAGG